>VCJN01001284.1:0-79529 GCA_006384855.1 Tetraselmis striata | reverse complement strand
GTGCCCTATCAACTGCATGCACTAGTACCTTTCCCTACTTGATAAGGGCGTTCTCAGTGTTTGCAGTGGTTGTATGAAAATGACCGAGATTCTCATTGAAAGTCTCATTCCCAGTGAAAGAAGCATGATGATACTAGCAACTAAATATTCAAACTGCTGTAAATTATTGAATTTTTTGTTGGCAAAATAATCTTGTACTATCATACTCGGGTCCCCGCCCCTAGTGAGGATGTGGTCAGCAAACTGATGGAACCGCATGCCTTGAGTGGCGCTGAGGCTAGAACTTCCATGCCTGCAGGTACATGTCAGTGAGCAACCTACACCCCAAGGCACCGGACCACGTAACCCGATTTGCCATCGACACCCTGAGGAAGTCGGCTCAGATTCCGGTGCCCGTGGGGAGGCCGGAGCTAGGCAACGTTACGATCCGCGCCGGGTTTCACACGGGACCAGTTGTCTCGAACGTGGTCGGCAACCTCAACCCCCCGATGTGAGCCTTGCCCCACACGCCTGCCATCCCTCTGGCTCATGCCATCCGCCATGGCAGAAGCTAAATGACCCTGCTATTCTGGAATTGACGTAGCCTCCTGTGTTGGACACCGCAGACTGTCTTTTCGGGGACACCGTCAACACTGCGTCCAGAATGGCGTCCACCTCGGTAACAGGCAGGATCCACTGCGACGCAGCCGACCAGTCACTGATGGCACGTGCGCCAGAGATCCAGTGCAAATTGGGCACCGACTTGAGGGAAGTAAAAGGGGAAAGGGAAGATGACAACCTACTTTGTGCTGGATGCTGTTGATGGAGCACGGGGGACTATGCTGAATGCGGTGGGTATGTACGGGAGTTTCAAGGTGTAGGCCCTGCATGGCCAGTTAGTCAGCGCAGGGGTGTCTGCTCGCCCCGGATGACTTGCTAGCCGCTACACATGGCAGGCCTTTTGGCCTTCAAAGGACGGCATGCAACCGGGCTAGCTGGCCCCATGATGCGGGTTCACGCAGTCGGGCCTGAAGACAGCTACCCGGCGGTGATAGAATGTGACACATATTTGGGTGGCGGACGTTAGGATGATATGATGGTGCACCCTTCCGCCCGTTGACCAACATGCCTTTGTGGCTGCCATCACACCGAAAGCTTTGACAAGGCATCTACCAGGCCACCGGACCCCTCACCACCCGCGGCGCATGAAGCATCTTGGCTGTCCGCATGCCCCCCCTCGCCCTGCGCCGTCCGCTGCTGAGCCATCTTCTTCTTGCGCCGTCGCTCGGCGGGCGTCGCCTTCTTGACCGCCATCAGCTGCGGAAGCTCCTTCACGTCGCTGGCTATGGTGTACTCTGGCGGCTCTCGTCCCGGGCTATCGTCACTGGGTTGCCCCTGCGCTGCCCTGCGCCACCACTCCAGCACCGGCTTCTGGTGCTTGTTTCCCATGGAAAAGAACCACACGCATTGGAAGCTGCCTGCCCTGACATCAAAGCCCTCTGGCGCTGCTGCTGCCGCGGTCGCCGGCTCGCCTCGCCCGCCCGCATCCGCGCAATCCTCCGTATCGGGTTCGGGGTCCTGCTCCCGCGCGGCCCGGACGTCCGCCCGATTGGGCGCCGTGAAGACGTACGCCGCCGTGGTGGGCCCCAAGAACGCGGGCCGGCAGGCGTCTCGCCGGTTGTGCAGCCACTCCAGGAAGAACGCTTTCTTGGCGCAGTACTGCGGGATCAGCATGAACCAGGGCTTGCCGCTCCTGACGGCGAAGCGGAAGCAGCGGTCGATGTTGTCCCCCGAGAAGGGGGGATTCGTCACCAGCACGTCGAAGTCGGGGCACGCCCGCGCCGCCGCGGCGGCGTAGAAGTCTTCGTTCTTGTTGTACACGTTCGTGAAGCCCAGGTCGCCGAGGAGCGTCCTGACCCTGCCCTCGCAGAAGTAGGGGTCGTAGATGCGGAGCTCGGCGGGGGCGAGGCGGAGGCGCGTGGCGAGGCGGCGCAGCAGCGGGGCGATGTGTGCGTACGCCTCGGCGGGCGTCTCCGCGTGATCGCCCACGTCCTCGGTGGCGAAACGGTGCGGTGCGGCGTCATCGGCGTCGGTGGCAGGCACGAAGTGCACGCGGCCGTCACCCGCGTCCGAGCTTCCGGACTCTGACGCAGTCCCGCCGCTGCTGCCGTCATCATCCTCCGAGCCGCCCAGCATGCCAAAGGGGTTTCCGTACATGCTGCGTCGGGCCGCTGCGTTGCGCTGCAGCCAGTAAGACTGGGCACGTTGGGGGCTGGATCCGTAGGCTGCCTGCTTGCAGATACGGACCGACACCAGATCGACAAAGAGGGGGGGGGCGGGGTGGCGGCGGTTAAGCAGGAGAGGCCAAAGTCCCGACCACCGGCTAACAATAATCCAATAATCCATCCGCCGGCGGTCGATGGTAGCTGGCGGGATCACTAAATACCGCGTACATGGCATATATATAACATGCCACAAAAGTCCTTGCATATTTTTTATGGCGGGTATCATTTGCTCGGGGAGAGGGGGTCTATTGAAATTTAAATTGATTACGACGTGCTAGCATGCTGCTCTCCACCGCTCAGACTGAGTTCTTCACAGGGACTGCCACCTCTAACAATAGGGAACACATATAGTGTAATCACATCTCAAGCTTCCGGCCACCTTCTTTCATTTTCAAGCCCCGCCTCGTTCCATTACGTGATCATAGATGTGTTGTTTTCCGGATATAGCCACGGGCGGTCGCTACGCGGCGGACCGACCACCTTTAATTGGCAATACGGGGATTACTAACGCAACAGCCGCCCCACCCCCGAGTAAAAGGCATATCTTTAGTGCATATCTTTAATGCACCGGTGCCGCACAGATTACGGTCGCCGTGATGCGTCTTGGCTCCACCTGCCGCCATCACTGAAATTGTCTTGCATGCATGATTGTCTAGTCCGCGGGGCGTTACAATATTCGGCACATCCTTGCAGGGTGGCGGCTATAACAAATCCAACCGTGCACCGAGCCCATGGAGTCGCCCTCAGGCGGTAACCTCGGCCATATGAGCGTGGGCAGGTGGCTGCCGCGCGTCGGGCGATCCGGCACAGGTGTGTTGCACAAGATCGAAGAGCATACGGCCAACGGTGCAAGGGATGTTTTCCCCATCTCCACCTCCGAATTCCAAGGACGTCCGGGGATACCGTTGGCAACAACTCAATGCGTGGGCTGATGTCAGCAGCGCGACGCCCGAGCGGCCTCGCAGCTTGGCCGTGGCCGGTGGAGCGCAGCGCTGGAGCAGGCTGCGACTTCCTAGGTTGAATAACGGCGGGAATATGCGTATACACGGCGCGGTCACGTAATCACGGTTTTCTGCGGCCGGGCTAGCGAGTACATGCCGGCGCCTATATACAAGCGTAAGCCCCCGTATGTATGACGCACGTGTAATAAAATGCGAAATTGGTATATGTACTGCAACATAGCCACGTGGCCTACAAAGGGCCCGCTTTACGCGCTTTACTTGAAGCGGGCCATGTGCGGGTTGGTCAGGGGCGGGCCCTTCCTTGATGTTGGGTATAAGATAGATTGTCAAGACGAAAACTTGATTCATTTGTAACTTCTTTCAAATTTCAAATACCTTACATATCGCGGCGCTGATCGCCCCACCGCGCCGGTTGTGGCGGTCCACCGGTCCGCCAAGGCTGCCTCCGTCTCGCCCGCCTAAACTCTTGCGGTAGGATCCCCAAGGAAGACATGAGGAGGTAACCCCCCCCCCCCCCCCCCCCCCCCCCGCCAGCACCCCCCAAGCCCGCGCGTCATCGCTCCGTGGTCGGCATGCCGGTCATGCTCGCATGCGCGCCACACCGCTGCAGCGCGCCTCGTCGATATAGCCGCCAGTCCGGGGTCACACCGAGTTGCCCGCCACCTAACTAATCCCGCTTCATGGCCGCAATTCCCTCAGGGCACTCTGGCTTCTGTCTCCTGGCCCATGAGTCGCTGCCATGCCCGGCCTACTCTTCGCCCCCGGGACGCCCGCCCCACCTTTAAGTTCCGGGCGTCTCCTCGCTCTCGCCGCCCTCGCCCGTTCTCACGGGACGGCTGCGTCCGACCCGTTTGCCAAACACTCAGCCGTAATAAGCCGGGATTCAAGTTATTCACGGGTGGAACACATACATGTGGGGGTACGCCAGATCTTGTTTGGGTCGCTCGGTCGCGGGTCGTACCGAGGTAGTGCGAGAACACGATTTTATTTGATTTGAACAACCCTCGCGAGTTTTTAGCAACCCTTCGTACTACATGGCTACTGCCCGGCGGCGCCAACAAGCGCTACCGGGACGATGAGTATTATTTGAAAAGCACCCCATTGGGCTCCTTGGTCGTCGCACGGTCCGAGGATCAGCGGCAACCGGCCACCCAGCTCAGCCCCCTACCGCACCCACCCGGGCACGGGTCTTAGGGGTTACCATCGCCCACCGCGTGGAGGTGGGGGTGGTGCCGCCGGGCATGCCGCACCCAGGATCCTCCGCTCTTTGGTGGGCCATTGGATGGTTGCGGGCGCCATTTACGATCACATTACGAACGATCATTGGCCTTCAGAGGGTTGCATGCCAGGATGCCGACTCTGTGCGGGTGCATGCAGCTGGGCCCCGTAAGACATCTGGTCTGTGTAGTTGGAAAACTGGCGGGAATAATGTTCACCTCAAGTTGTAGCATATTTTCAATTTGTTGAATACACACGTATCTCCCACACCCCCCAGCAAAAGGCGCCAAAACCCGACATGCACGCATCAAGGCATCAAGCGCTATTTACAACAACCTGCTCGGCACCCTCACTGCCGCTGGACTGGCAGCCTATGTAAACAATAATCTTCTACACGTACTCGCAGATTAATAGGTCGCGGATGTGGAGGGACGTATTGTGGACTCGGACAGTAGTTCATGTGACGGTGGTTAGTTGCTGGAAAGCGCGCGAGACGACGAGCGAGTGAGCTATGTGCGATGGCTGCAAGTAACCGGCTTGCACGCGAGCTCCGTGGCGCCGAGAAGCAGCTATCCCTCGTGAGCAACGCCGAAGCCACGCAACCGCTGCCCAAGCCCCTTCCACCCAAGGGCCAATACGTTATCATCTACATGTAGCTAACGGAGTGCCCGCTCATCCGGCGGCGGGCGTCTGGACCATCAACACAATGTCGACGGCATTATTGAACCTTTCTCGCGGGCGGTAGGTCTCGTCACCGGCGGGACGGGGGCAGCATGACATACCAAGACGCAAGCATCAGCGCGCTGTTCCGCTTCCGTCGGCAGCGAGCAGCACTTTAAGGATTATGTTATGTCAGCCTAGGGGCAGGAGGACCTGTGAGGGCGCAAGGTTTGTTGATGTGAAGAGCGGAGCGAAATTTTAAATCCGCAGCCTCGGTTAATATTCGAAGCAGCCGCGCGCTGATGCTGCTATGGGCAGACGGAACTGCTCGACGGCGAGTATTTTTTTGGCTGTATTTTTGTCGAATATTTTTGGGCCGTAAGAGTTCGTCCGAATCGGAGTTTTCGTGCCCCGGCACCAGTACTTGTAGCAGCCTTTTACATTACAGCAATGACACTTCCCAGCGCAAAATCCAGACCAATGTCAGTCGTCGTGTGGTGACGACAGCACGAAACAGCAGCAGGTTGGCGCATCACGAAGCCGAACACCTCCTGATGGTGGAACCTCGCAGCAGGCCGGGGATGCTGCTGGCAGAGAATAGCCGCTAGTGACTGTGACTGCGGCTTGTCGGGGGCGGAGATACCGCCGTAGCGACGACCCCCCCCCCCCCCCCCCCCCTGCGGCGGTCTCGCTATCAGCAGGACCCGCCTTGGTCTCATCGAGCTCCGCCCTGAGCATAGGTCGGCCGGCCAGTAGTCGCTATGCCGGGAACCACTGCGGCAGGGCGTGCCCGCTCAGCGCCCATCGCCTTCGGCTCCACGCGAACGTTGGTGTCGTTGCTTGTCTGCCTGGTGAGCCTCAACGTGGGCCTCCGGCTCGCCAGGCACGGGTTGCTTCCAGGTGCGGCACGGTGGAGCAGTGTGCCCACATCGGGAAGCCGTAGCGAACACAATGGACTCCCGGGACAGCATGCCAAGATAATATGTTGACCTTGCCGCCAGGATCCTTCCCTCCCGAATTCCGCCGCACTCCCGAATTTTCCGGCGCGTCCCGCCGTCGAAAAAGGGCATTTACCCGGCCCGGTCGTGCCCCGAACACAGCAGCCCTCGCTCTCCGCCCGCACTCTCTATGCTCCTGCGCGGTGGATGCGGCGGCTGCCTGGCCAACTTGCGCCCACATATCCGGGAGGCTGCTCCTTGCGATGCTGACGGGGGCCGGACCCCGCACTGTGGTGGCACCTATTGTCCGAGCCAGGCCGCCATGTCTCGGTGCACGGAATCCAGAAGCTCGGCGTTCAGGAGGAGCGGGACCTGCCGCCCCCTGTAGGTGCGTGCGCCCGCAGGTTATATCCGACCACCCCCAACACATGTAAATACTGCAGTGTTGTGCACCGCGTTGCTGTGAGTATGTAGCGCATATCAGTCTCGCCAGGTATATGTCACTCCTAAATCAACAATCCGCCCAGACCCTGGCGGTTACCCTGTGCGTGCTTCATATATGGATGCAGTGTTTCCCCCGGGCCGGCTTACTAGCCCTTACATGGATCTAACGCCGGTGTGCACCTCAGACAGTGATGTGCAGCGATAACCAGTTAGTTGCGCGAGCCTGCCAAGCGGGCCGCCCTTTGGCATGCGCACTTCCACTGAAGCATGCCGGCGTGGCCGCTGCACGCAGTGACACTGCTGAAGGAGCTCTCTGCCGGCGGCACCTTCACGCTGTTTGCGCCCTCCAGTGACGCGTACAGCCGGTGGCTGTCCGCGCAACAGGTGGCGGGGCGCCAGGCGCAGAGCTCCGCGGTACAACCCTCCCTCCCCCCCCCCCCCCCCTCTGTCACCTCATGCAATATCACCGCCCCTCACATGCGCGCCCCCTCAATCTGGTCACCCCGCCGCAGCCTCCTCACCATACGTGCAGATGCAGCACCGTGCCCTGGACGCCGGGTGCTCAGTGCCCCCCGGGACCCACCCGGCCTCCCGCAGGACGCGCTGGCGGGGCTGCTGGCCAACCACGTGCTGGAGGAGCTTGTGTTTGCGGAGGACGTGCCCAGCTCGGGCCTCACGGTGCGCACGCATGCCCATGCCCCGCCCAGCATGCGCCCTGCCACGGACCTTTTGGCAGCGTCCCATGGCCGAGTGCCTACGATTCGTTATTCGGATCAAACCGTAAACAGGGACGAGATGTCAACCTGGGCCTAGGGGTGCGCGCAGCTGCCTTAGTCGCACAGCACGCCCCTCGCCGTCGACATGCTCGCTCGGGTGTCGGCGCACCTCCAAGCAAGCACTCACCAGCAAGTGCCCGTGCTTTTGGCCGCCGAAACCAAACAAACATGTCAGGAACATGGGAACGTGCCGCTGGGCACCCTTCCCAAAGTCAAAGGATTAATGGATGATTATGACAGGGGCGCCGGCACGTCGGCACCCTAGCATCCCATGGCCGGCAGGCACCAATGGGTGTCATTTGTATTAAAGCAAGGAAGGGAGGCCTCTTTATGGTATAGGCCCCCTTGGCCAGCGACTTGAAATTGGCGCCGGACACCTTGACGAGGTGGGAAATCAAGGGGGCAAGCGAGTGAGGGGGGGGGGGGGGCACCAGGGGGAGCGGGGTGGTCAGCCTGGCCTATAAACCAGCCTGTCTAGATAGGGGCGGCAAGAGCCCCAGTGCCACAGCCGCGGTCCTATCCTCGCTCTGCTGTATTATGATGTTCGGGGTTGGCGGGATGATAACGCTGTGAGAGCTCAAATGTAGGCAGAAATGTGGCGGGCCAGTTGCAGATGTTCCCATAGGGTGCTCACAAGCCCCAGTTTAGGGTTGCATGTAGGGGTCTCATACATTCGTCACCCCCCCCCCCCCCCCCTATTCTCAAATCTGGAGCGAGCTGATGTTGGCGTACATTCCCAGGTGAAGGCCATCAGCGGGCGAACGTTGCGATTGTCGCGCCCGCCGGATGGTGGGGGGCTGCTGGTGAATGGCGTGCCGGCAGAGCGCTGCGACTTGGGGTCCGCGCAGGGGGTGGTCCACATCATGGCGGGCGTCATCGATCAGCAGGCGCGCCCCCCCCCCCCCCCACACCCCCCCCCCTTAACCCTCCTCACCCCCTCCTCACTGCTCCGCCCCCCTCTGGCGTGGACCTAGCAGCTCCCAGCAGCTGTCCGCCACCCCGGCACAGGAAGCCACCACTTTGCACTGAGCTGCCCGCCCATTTACAGGCAGCAGCGGACTCAGGCGGGGGAGTGCCTAGCGGGCCGCCGTGCTCCGGGCGAGGCACGCCTCGTGGCACGCAGGGTACAATCCACCCCCTTCCCGGTTTTCCGGTGGATATGTTTGCCCTTCCCTCTCGGTTAACCTACCCACCCCCCCCCCCCCCGCGCGCTCTCTCTCTCTGATAATATGTATAGGAGTGCCTCACTTGTATTTATATGTGAATAAGCATGTAAGGAATTATGTATGTATGCATGTAAATATTTATAGATATGCAGATGTACATGTACATGTCTGGTTTCCAACGTGGCCATAATAACCCTATCTAGGAACATTCGTTTTAGCGCCGCTGTAGTTCTGCCTGTGGTAGACAGATAGGGCAGGCTGTTACCCGCCGTGTTACTATCACCGCATGGGCACCCGTATGTACACCGCCCGCGTCTACCCCTCGATGCACCTCGCCCTTGATGCACCTGTCCCTCGGCTGCGCTGATGCGCCGGCAGGCTGCAGCTGCGCCGCCCTGTACAGCGGCCCCGGGTGCGGGGTGGCAGCGGAGGTGGCCGCCTGGCGCGCAGGCCGCTCGAGGTAAGGCCGCTCGGTGCACCCACTCCCGCGCCGGGCCACCGGCTTTATTGCCACCACCCCGCCCGCGCTCTGCCATTTTTGAACGCTGCCGACCCCCCCCCCCCCCCCCCCTCCCAACCCCCAACCCCCATCGTTCCCCTGGCGGCTTCTGTTCAGGTATACCGGCCCAATTGTGCTGGCTGCGGACAGCTTGGCCAGGTGTGGCACCACGCCGCCGATCCCCAACCACCCCCCTCGTCCTTTCCCTAGTCGAGCAAACCTGCCCTTGAATTCATTTCCTCACTCTGTGGCACGCCTCGCACTGCCAGTGCTGACTCACCAAAAAGAAACGACCAATGATATTGCGCCGTACCAAATGCCGCCCAAAACCAAATGAATGCATTACGAGAATATCATGAAACCAGCAACATTTTTTCCAGGCTGGAATCGATTATTATTGCTGTAGACTGGAAAGTTTGTTTATCATTAACTATAAAAGTCCCATAGTGATTAGTATGGTTTACTACTAGATACGCCGGCACCCGCAGCCGTCTCCATGTTTGTTGTCCTTGACACACTACGTGTCCGTTCCTCTGCCATTGCCGATGCTGCGATGGCTCCGCTGTTGTTTGCATTGAGATGTTGGCGCTGCGCGTCGACTCCTGGCCCCGCCACACCGCGCTTTTGCTCGCTGCTGCCCCCCTTCCCGGCATCCCCCGGCCGGGGCGCGTGCCTCGGCGCGCAGCGGGGGGGCTGAGACGCTATGGGCGGCGCAGGTTGGACGCGCTGGTGGCAGAAACGCCCGGCAAGCAGCTGCGCATCCTGGACGCCGTCTCGCCGCAGGTGCGCGCCTGCGCCTCCCCCGCGGGCACCCCCAGCAACCAACCACCAGTCAACATACGAGTTCCGGCTCCCTTACAAGGACCCAAGTGTATTGAGTCTCAGAATTGGGACGCCGGCGGCAGTTCTAATTCTTACACATATTTCTTAGATCTTCCTTCCGTAATAAATCCGCTATTGTTCCGTCTAGCTTTGAGCTCTGCAGGACAGGGGGCAGTCCTGTTACAAGTCTGGTCCTTGTAAATGCGCCGGCACCTGTACGTACGCGAGCATGCCGGGGGTGTTGTCAGGCACGCGGGCGGGCGCGTGGAAGCCGGCGCATGCTGCATGACGCCCAAGCACTAAAGAGTTCCGTGAATGCGATCTACAGCGCAGCCTCCGACCCCCACCCCTTGCTGACCCTGACTGATGCCGACAGTAATGTCGTGGCGTTTATTATTTGCGGATGGGCAGTATTGCACATGCCAAATTGTGTAACCATCACACATACTGAATGTACTAAATAACGATATACTAAACATGACATATGTACAATGGTGTCAGGCGAATGGGTGCCGGCCTGAGAGACCGCTGCAAATGAGAACTTGCCGCAGCTTTCAGGGGTCAGATGCAGACGAACTTCTTGCGGAGCCTTATCGCGGATGTGATTCTGACAGGTTCTGATGCAGCGAAGCGGTGCCGGTGCGAGTACTGTCAGAGTGCGGGTATCTGCGTACTGCCCGTTGTCCGAAGCAAATTCTACGGGTTCGTTGGGGCGCGTCAGCCCTCTTAAATATAGTAACATTCTGCATATAGCGCAGTTAATGACGGGATGAATATGATACGAATCAATGGATATATATACCATATATACATTCATATGTATATAAATATATATGTATGTATGTATAGGTATATACATACATACATATATATATGTGTGTGTGTGTTTGTTTGTGTGTGTGTGAGAGAGGAGAAAAAGAGAGGAGAGAAAGAGAGAGATTGCTCTGTGAATGCCTACTGGACCATCGTGCTGTTCCGGCTGCGGCGCTCCGAAACCAAGCGGAAAAATGGCCACCAGTTAGGCGCATACACAACTCTTTCCCAGCACGCACGGGCGGCACAGCCCAATCGCACAGTGCACCTCCGAGTGGATTGCCCATGACGCCCCCTCCACCCCCTTCTACCCCCGCGCCCGTGACCATGATCGTCTTCCGTTCCCGGCAGCTGCGGGGGCAGCTGTCTGCGATGCTGCCTCCGTCGGACGTTGTCACGGGCGCACAGTACCGCAGCTGTGCGCTGGTGGGGAGCAGCGGCATCCTGCTGAGGTGCGCGCCCGCCTGCGCACCGGCCGCAGGTCGGCCGAACTCACCGCGGCCGGCCCCGTGTTCTCGACCACAGTCGACCCAACCGGCACCGCCTCTTACCCGTACTGCCATCGCCCTATGCACCGCCGCCATTTCCCCATTCAAAACACCACCTCACCCCCCCCCCCCCCCCCCCCCCCAAACCCCCACCACCATTTCTGATCCTCATCATCACCTCTCTCTGAACCTCCATCACCGCCTCCTCAACCATGAGCCCCCGGCCGCTCGAGCCTCCATTGTCTTTGGGTTAGGGTTTTAAAACCCTAAAACTCGAAACCGTAAAAGCCCTGTGCCTGCCTCCGCCAACAATGACACCGAATGCCCCCCTTTTGCACCGCCACCCGATCCCCAATACCGCCACCCAATTCTCCACCCCAATCCCCACGCCCAGCTCCACCATTGCCGCTGATACCCCCTCCCTGCGCACCACCACAGCCACGGCCGCAACCGCCCCCTCTGCTTACCCTCCCGCCGCTCGCCCTGCCTCAGAGCACCCCACTCGCACCGCAATGGTCACGGCCTTTAGCGGTGTCTATGCCCTGGCCACCTCTAGCGCCTGAAACCGTCCCAACCTTTGCAGCGCGAACATCGCCCCCGCTAACGCCACCGTCCAACCCCCTCGCTGGCCCCCACCCCCACCATGACCGTTGCCATCCGCCCGCTCCCGCCCTGTCCGCCGTCATCCCCGATGAGGAGCTGCTAGCCTCGTGCTTTCTGGTCCGCACGGCGACCACGCCCGGGCGCGTAGGCTCTGTTGGTGCGGAAGGGGTAGGCGGAGAGGGGGTGGCTAGTGGATGCCGCCCTAGCCGCACACGACATGACAGCGGGTGGCAGCTATATTGGAGGGAAAACCCGTTGAACGGTCGAATACGTATGAGGCCCTTCAGTCATCCGAGGAACACCCGGCCAGAGAGGAATAGGGTACGTACGAGTGGGGGACGCGGGTAGGAGGGGAGGGTTGGCTTCCAAGATAGCACTATATCAAAAATTAAAAAAGAGAGACGGGTACTATAAACCTATCACATATCAAGAAGAACGTAATAAAAGGGGACGGGTATTATAAACTCATCAAAAATTAAAAGAACGTAATAAAAAGGGGGCGTGTACTATCCCTGGTAGTATAGGGACTTGGCTCTGAGGGGGCTGCACCCTATGCGCTTAAATAAGTGGGCCCTATGCGGGATCGTGTCGGTCGGGCCGTGAGACATCTGGCATGTTCAAAATCAAAGACTGAGCGGGAACAAAGCTGTAAGAACTTGAAGTTACACATTTCGCATGGCAGGCGCTGACCCCCCCCCCCCCCCCTTGGCCCCAAAAAAAATCCACCACCCCCAACCACCACCACGTGTCAGGCGGCGCGCCGGCAAGGAGATCGACGCGCACGACATGGTGCTCCGTTTCAACAGTGCCCCGACAGCCGCCTACAGCGAGCACGTCGGCGGCCGCACCACGTACCGCGTGTGCAACGGCGAGCACATGAACATCAGAGAGGGCAACGAGACGGTCATCCACCACCTCAAGGCAGCTGCCCCCGCCGCTGAGCGCGCATGCCCCTCATGGGGCCGCGATGAGATGGCTGTGTGTGTTCTGTTTTGGCTTTGCGTGTGGGTGTGTGTGTTGGGGGGGGGGGGGGGGGGGGGAGGGTCGGCCCGCTTGTTGAGTTTGTGGTGGAACCTCTGAGCGCCAACGCAGCGATAATAACACTGAAAACAAAAGACCGCCAACGGCCATTCGGAAACGGAACCACAACCGCAGCGGACCCACTGTGAATGTCTCCGTATGAAGTAGCGTGTATTCAGGGTGGTTATCGGTGCGTCTGCGCCACGGCATGCTTCAGGGAGTGATCATACGTGTGTACCTGCGCTTCCCCGCGTGTTGATTGAGGCATGCGTAGAAGTATGATGCATCTTCCGTGTAGCTCAGCCGAGTGTGTGTGTGTGTGTGTGTGTGTGTGTGTGTGTGCGTGGGGCTGTGGAGCCGCGGGGGGGGGGGGGGGGGGGCGCAAAGTGGTGGCATTTCAAGAGGGGCGATGCCGCCTCTGGAGGGAGATGTTCCCGTGATGCTACCGCCCCAGCCGGCAACAGAATAACGGGTTGGCTGAGCCTAATACCACGGCGTTGCGGCGACACACCGTCATTGCCATCGTTGTGCAGTGACTAGGAGGGGGGGCGGCAGCTCTGGTGTCTTACAGAGTACTTCCAGGATAATAGGAAAAGAACAGGCCCTCGGACAGCGTCGCTTGCAACTCGGAGCTCGGTTTGGCTCCGGGGTTGCGCACGCGCAGAGGCGTTATGCCGCAACGATATGATTTATGCGGTGAAGAGCCGGCCAAGAGATATACGCTGGATCGACTACGGGTGCCAACCTCACTATGAGAACAGAGAAATAACTTGAACAATCAATAATAAGAAACGCGCTATGTCCTTATTGTTCCAAATTCAAACGGACACGTTACGCTCTCATTACGAGAATTCTTAACATTCGCTTGCATCCCATTTCTGAGAGCCGAAAAGTGTGGTCTAATCGTCGGCTCGGCACCCGAATTCTGCGGTTAGTCCGGGCCAAATTCATCTGCATGTTTCTATACTAGAACTACGTTACTATACCTTGTTCGCCCTTGCCCCCGCGGCAGGGGTCCTGGCTGTGCGGCCCGGGTGCCCACGGTTGCTCACGGGCTACGCCTGGCTGTACACTCCCACCAGGCCCGCAGCTTCCTGCGCAAGTTCATGCTCTACAGCAGGACGGTGGGGCAGGGCGCGCCGCCGCTGCTCTTCCACCCGGACTTCACCTCGTACGTGGCGGGCACGCTGAGCTTCATCCCCTCCTCGGGCTACTTCGCCATCATGATGGCGCTGCAGGTACAACCCCGACTCGCCGTCGATCCTTGCGATACCCTCCCCCCAGCATGTGACACTGCCGGAAACAAAGCCCGGGTTCCCACATATCCATTGGTAAGTGAAGGAAAGTAGTACAATTTAGCAGCTTTGTCTCACGCTGCACGTCGAACCATGTTGATTCACGAGAAAACATGAATCGTGAATTGATTGTGAACGGAATCGTGAGTGTATAAACCATTGCCCCAAAGCCTCCCAGATTCATACAAGTGGATTCAAACATCGTTTTCGCCCCTTTCCGTGGTGTGCCTTGTGTACCCCTGCATTGCGTTGGGTTCGGATGGCTCACCGTGCGGCGCTGCGCGGCCCGTCCCCGCGCACAGACCTGCCAGCGCGTGACGCTCTACGGCTTCTTTGCGTCGGACCGCCACGGCGCGCGGCATCACTACTACAACGCGGAGGTCCCCTCCAACCAGCTGCGCGACGACTCGGAGTACCGGGTGGCCAAGCAGCTCGCGGCGGCTGGGCTGCTCTCCTTTGGGGACCCCTGCGTGGTGGTGGGTCCCCCTCAGCTCCCCTGGGAGTAAGGATCGCCCGGCGTCGCCATCCCGTGTTGAGAGGTGTTCACACGGGCGATGCATGCCCAGCCCCCCGTCCATTCACACCACTACCTCGCTGTCATCGACATGTATCGCACTACTCAATGATTATTGACGCTAATCGACATGTTCATAGCACACTGTGACATTTGCCCCCGACCCCGGCTGGCACTGCATTAATGTCTCACTTTGTTTGAACCTATTAACCAATCTGAGCATTGGTCTACTGAACCATTCCAATGGATCGAACGCTCCGCGCGGTGAGGATCTTCCCTGGAGCCTCCCGGCGTCATTTCATTTCTACCCTATTCCTGTTGGATATCCTCCAGCCTGTTGGTCCATTGGTATCCACCGCATGATCCGATTCCTCCCCAGCAATGTATATTTACGCGTAATGCTGTCGAGAACCACATGTACGCAGGAATAGGGGGCTTGCCTGGTGGAAACCTTTCCACCAGGCAAGCCCAAGTGCGCCCGGGTGAAGGTGAAGGGCGCCCGGGGGGAGGGGGGCTTCTCCACTTCCCCGCCGAGTCTTTGGTTGACGTGCGTGCCATCCCGCCCCCGCCCCCGCTACAGGAGTGCCAAGACAGCCAGTCCGCTTGCCAAGAGTGCCTAGGCGACACGCCGCTGGAGGAGCTGGCGGCCCTGGAGCGCTGGACGGAGGCCCAAGTGCGCGCCAACGCTGCGCGGGAGGCGGGCTGGGAGCAGGCGCGCCGGTGGGACTGGGCGGTGGAGGGGCAGTGGGACTTTTCGGAGGAGCGGGGCGTCTTCCGCAAGGCCGTGCCGAAGCCACAGTCCGGCCAGCCAGACAGCGCACGAGGTCAGCGGCCAGCCGCCAAGTCGCCGCGCCGGCCGTAGCGCAAGTGTTGGGCGAGGTCATAATGGCATGCGCCCGGTCCTGCAGATAAAGGATGCGGTGCGGATGTGGTCATGGCTCTGTAGGGGTAAGCTTGCGAGATGGCAGAGGTGGCGCCGGGTAGCACGCCGAGCGAGCAGTGCGGCACAGGCCGGCGCCCCACAGACACGCAGGCGGGGGGGCGTCACCTGGCTTTGCAAGCGTCAAGGCGCGCAACACACGGGAGGTGTACGAGCTGCTGAAGTAATGGCGGCCTTTGGCAAGAGTCCTTGCGCCGCATTCACGCCGCCGTGTGTTTCATCGACCGTGAAAGTTTGTATCAATGTGGCAATGACGTGGGCCGCCGGCACTGATGGCACTTCGCGCCGCCTAAGGATTAGTCAGCTGGCCCAGAAGCAGCGAAGCGGTTGTGAAAGGTCTGGGGTGACACAAGGCACCGGCCCTACTCCCACACATGCGGGCACATGTCGAGCGCCTTGTGCGGCAGCCTTTCTGTTTTACTATTTCACCGCGCTATTCGGCGTAGTGGCTGTGACTGCCTGGTAGCCACTCATCCGTACCTCGCCGCCTCATATTTGTCAATGAGTATCGGCATGGCCACCGCCAGCAATACGCAGTGGTGGTGCGTAAGTGGACTAAGAACACCGGCCACCCGGCTGCTACCGCCAAGCAAGTGAAGCGCAGACCCTATAAGTGGACCATAATGTCACAACTGCGCCTGCTCCCGGCCGTGTCCCCCGCGCCTTCGTCTGCTGCGGAGCGCCTCCGCCAACACCACCTCAAGCTCCGCCACCTTGCGCTCCATGGTACCGACACGGTGGCACGCCAAGTGCATTTCGAACCTTAACATGCACCGCGGGGGTCGGAGCGGGGGGAAGGGGGGGGGAGGGGGGGTTAGTGACGTAGAACTCCATGCTCTGCCGAGGAAAGTGTTGCGGTGGGTCACCGTGGTGCAGAAACGGCCGCATGGAGGGGCTCACCAATCAGAAGAATCCAGTTTCTGCGCGAGCTTTGCGGGCGTGATATGACGCTGGTTGTCGGGAAGGGGATGTTGGGGGAGAGGGGCACCAGGGGGGGGGGGGGGGGGGGCATCGTTGACACACAGCAAGTATCAGCTCGGTGCCATGGTGTGCATGCAAGTTCTTGGCCTCCGACGTTAGCAGCGCCTGAATTTGGCAGGATCGGAAATGACGCCAGGACTACCCCCTTCCCTCTCTCTCCCTCACTGCGTGTGTGTAATGCCACCAGTCTCACTCTCCGTGTTTATGTCGGTGAGCCTGCATATGTATATTATGTACATTTATATACACAACTTTATGAGAACGTCATATGTAAATTTATGTATACGTACATATATATACATAAATATATAAATAACTAAATATATATACACACATTGCTTGCAAAATATATATCTATACATATATACATACATACATGTGTATATATATGTATATACATACATGTACATATACAGGTTCCGGCGCGGCGATAAGAGCACTCCGAAAGGAGCCCGCCCTGTCTGCCGTCAGTCAAGTGTTGATGTAACTATTGCGGAACTGTCACAACTGCCCTTATAGGTGGCATGCAAGCCCAACTTGGGACTTGTTATAACAGGGTTCTTGTAGATCCGCCGACACCCGTGTGCATGCATATTACCCTTTGAATATTCACATGCCGGGCTTCAGCCATGATCTGCCTGGCGCCTGAGACATGCCCCTTGGCCACCCCTTCGAAGACGAGTTCGCTACCTGGGCGCGTGTACTCATACAATACACACATGCCGACACACATCGCCCTGTTTGGGCTGCGAGCTTCGCGGGTGCTGCAGCTTTGCCGCGTCGCATCGCGCCCGTGCGGTATTCGTGATATACTCGTGCATCGATATATTCTTCGTTTGCCTTCATCACCAGAGGCTCAAATAGTCAAGGTTGACCCCCCACTTCCATCCCGAGTCGACCTCAACACAGCCCAGCTTGATGTATGCCGGTTGAGGGGGGAAGGCGATCCGCCACACACGTCAGCCCTGGGAGGGCTGTCCCGCGCACCTGCTTCAGGTTGATCATGTCCCGCACGGGCGGGTTGCACATGTTGGGGAACGCCGCCATGTCCAGCTGCCGCACCGACACGCTCCCCGCCTGCCCCATGCCACATGTCGGCAGTCAGTACGCGACGCTCAGGCGATGCGTCGGGGTGAGGGTGCGGAGCCAAGTGAGGCTGAGATGGACTTTGCAAGTGGGAGTAGGGGGGGCGCACCTTGCTTGCACGTCCGATGACGCTGTTGAACCGGATCTGGTCGCCACCCTGCGGGCAGTCGAGGGCGTTCAACAGGCGGCTGGCACAAGAGATGTGTCGATGATGCGCAAGGCTCCGTATCATTGGGCTGAAGCCCCGAGGAGCGTGCATATGTGTATGTGTACGTGCGTGTCTGCCCTCGCCAGTGGCCGCGAGTGTCATGTGCTACAGCGATTATCCAATACACAATGCCTCTTGATATGCAAGAACAGAGAGTAGGTGTGTCGGTGCCAAAGTAGCTGTGACACGTGGATAGACACATATGAAACACTAATCACGGTGCATTACACCCACAAGGGAGAAAGGGTATAACAGCTGGCCCGTAAAGTCAGGACAATGACAGGATATCAGGTGACAAATGATTGCAGTATTCAATGGCCGATATATGTGGTAGGTTTGTGTCTGCGGGCCTGACGGTGGCAGATGGAAGGTGCACCCAGGGGGGGGGGGGGGGGGAGGGAGGGGGGGCACCAGGCGCAGGCTGAAGGCCTTCTCTCCCTGGATCCACTGATCCATTACCCGGACGGTCTCCCGCCCAGCGCGTACGTAAAAGATGCCGATGTTGTAGTGCCACGACACGTCCATGCTGACCTGCGCAAGGCGACACGTGTGGGGTTGTTTGGGGGACGCGTGGGGGAGAGCTGACGGGCAGAAGGGGGGGGGAGGGGGGTTGATCGTGTGGCGCTGGTGACACGACGGCTGCGTCCCTGCCTGAATGTCCTCCGGACTGACCAGCAGGTGGGGAAACGGGTCCCGCATCCACATGACGTCCATGTCGCTCACGAGCACGCTGTACCCCAGTCGCAGCGCGTCTCGCGCAAACCGGATTCGCGCCCAGCCGCACCGCAGGGCCGGCTTCACTCCGCGCGGCAGCTGTCCCCGGGTCGGCAAGAGGAGCTTACTCGTGAGTGGATGCATGGGCGCGGACGGCATGGGCGAGGCTGGACAGGTGGGGCATCACCAGCGTGCGCCGGGGCGTACCCGCATGGGCTCGCTCGGCACGTAATGCAGGCAGAGGGGGTGCCGCTGCGCGCACGCGGCGTGCCCCTGCGCGTCGGTGGAAATCACCACCAGGTGCCGCAGCAGGTGCTTCCCTGCCAGCTTCGCCAGACCCTGTGTGCGTCCAATAGAGGCCATATCCCAAGCTCAGCGTGGCGACGAGGCGGGTAGCCGCCGCGCTCTGATAACGAGAGCGAATGGCCATTCGTCGGTATTCCCGAGCGCGGTAGTTTTACCGTGCCCCACTACTGTTTCCGGGGACTATTGCTTACGAAGTGGCAGTGCGCCCGTAAATTACAGCAAATGCGGCAGCCTACCTCAAGGAAAACGGGCAAGTAGTTCTCCGAACCTCTGCGGTCAGCAAAGGTGACCAACAGGTTCCGCGTGCCGTTGGCCTCGAACGCCGCCCTGTCCAGCACCGCTCGCAGGTCCGCCTCCGCATCGGCCGGGATGGCAGCGTGCCGGCCCGCCACACCGCCGCCATCGGGTCCACCGCTGCCTTCACCCAGGCGCTGTCCATGTCCAGGACTTGGAACCAGCAGCGAAAGCAGTGCTCCCAGAAGTATCAGCAGCAGTGACGACGGGCTGCGCGGCCCGCCCCTCCGGTTGGTCTGCCGCATGCAGGCGAGGATATAAATGCGCATCGTCACGCCGACTCCTGGGCTGCGCCACTAGCCAACCTGCCGCAGCACACGGCCACCACAGCGGCGCTAAATCTACGTCCAGCTGACACGCGTGCTGAAACCTCCGAGTTGTGTCGCCGTGCTCGGGTGCTACGCCTGCGACCTGCTGCTTGCGCTTGGCTACCTACCTGGCGCCTTTCGATTCCGCCGCTTGACGGATTTCGCTTTGCCGCTGTCCAACGACCGTCACGTCCGCACCAACCACTGATCACCAACTGAAACTTGGCTTCTGCACATGGCTAGGCAGATTGCGTGTGCTGATGTCAGCTGTAGGCGGCAGCGCCGAGCACAGCCTGGGAGCAACAGGTATGCGTCAGGGCTGCCGCTACCCGCCCGCCGTCGCGCGGTGGCATCGTGGTCAAAGCAGTGGGCCAGTGGCAGTAGCGGACGGGCGCAGCAGCAATAACGACAAAGTCGCTAAGGCCCTCCCACTTTGCTGCTGACGACGCGCGGCACAGCGGCATCAAGCGGGCGGCATCCGCAGCAGCAGGTCAATAATATTGGTGGTTATTTGTGATATTTGCGGATGAATGAGCGGACGATGTCCATTTAAAATATAATTACATGAGCTAGATGCAAAAGGCGATCAGGATGAAATCACCCGAAAAGGCAATAGGCAAAGTCCAGTACAGCAACTGCGAGGTGGAAGTACGTAGCATCAACAGAAGATAGTGCGGAATGAGCACGATGAGCAGACGCATCAGACCTGGCCGTCTGCACTCAAGCAGAGAGAATGCCGCCGCCCAAGATACCATGCACGCAAGCAGATCGAGACTCGCTGCAACAACCCAAGCCGTGTGCGCGACAGGTGATGGCGGAACTCAGTGGGCTGGTTGGCGACAAAGTTCCGATGAGCCTGGACGGACTGATGACCACGAAGGAAGCATGAAGTCGGGGCGGAAGGACCGCCAGGGAAGTTGCGCACAGCAAGCAACACCGCGAAGATGTAGACCACCGTTAAAGCGGATTTTCCGAGGCGGCCGTGGTCCTCACAAAAAGTAGTACCGGTGAACATCACCATGCACCGGGGTGGAAGATGCCCGGTCCGCCGCCAGCTTGTTGTGCTCCGCCTCGGTCGCCGCGATCCCCGGGGTGCACCCGCGGGGGTCGTTGCCCCAAGTGGTGGTCGTGGAGGACACGGACGCGAAAACGATCATGTCCATTTGAAACAGTAGCGAGTAATGGTAATACATAAGGATTATTTGTGGGATGAGTGGCGATTTTACATAGTAGCATTCAAAACATGTTTTTATGTCTGGCATATTAGTATGTCCGGTAGGTTTACTCCGACTTTCCGGCAAATAGTCGCTATTATTCTTTAATACATATGTTTTCATAGATATGAAAATAATAGCATCATTATGTTAGTCCCTATGGGCATTTGGGCATATAGCGACAACATGTACCCGTACATGTAGCAACTCCTGCTAGCGATTCTGTAGTTGGCACCATATGCATACCGCCTCGTCGGCGTCTGTCCCGCGGCTCGGCATGTCCTCTTCCCCTGCTGAACCGTACGCTGGCCTATGCTGACCGCTTCCCTCCTACCAACGACCGGTCGTACGGGGCCGAAGGCGCTGTCTGGGTATTTCCGGGGCTATTACTGCGACCCTACCCATCCAGCAGCCCCGCAGTTGTGCGGAAATTGGCGGAGCGGCGAGTGCGGCTGTGGGAGGCGGGGGATGCTATGCGCGCCGGCTTCTCGGTGTGCGGGATGCAGCAATTGTGGAGCAAGTCGCGGGATGGCAGCGAGTTCACAAGTACTATATGAAGGCGGGGGAGCTGCCGGCGGGTACGTCTCGGAGTGCTCGCCGGCGGAAGCGCCGGCGGTGTGCGGGGGCGCGGGCGGCTTCTGCAGAGGCTGCGGAGGGGGGGCGCCGATGCTGCGGCGGATGGGGTGCCGCCGGCGGTGGTAGAGGCTCACCGCCGGGCGGCGAAACTCACCGCGGTGCAGGAGCTGCGCCGCGCTCGCCAGGCGCTGGACACCGCCGACCTCGGTATGGTATCCGATGCCGCTGCGGCGCTCCCTGTCCTTGAATCCCTCCATCCGCCTCCTGCTCTCACCGACCCGGAGAACTCCCCTCCCGAGGAGCCGCCGGACCTGCGGCGGGGGCCGCCGTCGTGGGGTCGCAATGCGGACGATGTTCGGCGGTGGGGGGAGGACCAGAGGCGGGTTCTGCGCCGTGCTCCCCGCCTTTGCGCTGGGCATGTGGACTGGTGGCGTTGGGAGCACATCAGGGACCTATACGTACCTTCATGGTGCCTGCGGGTGAACCGCTGCCTGGCGGGGCGGTGCCACTCGCGCACTGCGGCTTTCTTGGCGAGTGGCACCGTATTTGCGCTCCACAAGGACGACCCCGCCGCGCGCGAGGAGCGGCTGAAGACCGGCGAGCCGCTGCAAGTACATGATGTCCGAATGATGTCCAGCTTTGCGACGCGCTCCTGCAGCTTGAGCCCCCAGCTAGCGCCGAGCTCGACGATGTCCGAAGCCGTAGGGCCAACAGGTTGACTCTGTGCTTCCGCTCCTTGTTCTTCAAGGCTGCGATCAACATGATGCTGGCTTTGAAGACCATGCTATTGGGACAGCCCAGGCTGGAACACTTGTGCAAGCAGAAGACGAAGAAGCGCAAAGAATTGCTGCAGGACAACGTCTTCTACGGGCTGAGGAGGGTCTGCTGTGCTGCCCGTCGCCGTGTTGTCCATTATGCCATGCATCTTTTTTTCCGGCAGTTGTTACAACTTTTTCTCACAGGATGACGATAACCTCGGCTGCGGCTGCCATTGCGGCTCGTGCAGCAGCGACTGTGCCGACAGCAGACTATGCGGGGACGGCAACTGTGCGAGCCTCTTCATCAGCACGTTTCTTCATGGCGGCACGAAAAGCTGTTTCAACATCTCTGAAACTGTTCAAGACAGATTTTGTTGGAAAACGCTGATGTCTTGCACGGCTGCAGCACGGGAACACACAGGGCATGCACCTGGAAAACGCATGCAGCCTTACCTAGTGATGATGTACCAGTTAAGCTTAATCTGCCTCGCGACCCCCCTGCCAACAGCCCGAGGAGGGGGTACGGAGAGATCTGCCCGGGGATAGTCGCTACTCCGCAGCGACTACTGGAGCGGGCGGTATATCGCAGCACGCGAAGGCAACTATCCCTACATACATAGGCAGGGATTCTCATATCACGAAAAAGGCAATCGCCGTTAATTTTGGGGGAAAACTGTCCCATTTTTGGGGGAAACTGTAATATATACACAAGCGTTGCAGCGGTTCCGATCTATTTTAGTCTCTCTGAAGATGTACCGCCCCTATACCACTTGCGAACCCTGTGTCATCACAAACTTTTTGGTGCCATACAAAGCGTCGCCAACCAATAGCGACTGTCGTGTTATGTGCTTGCGGAAACGCCCAAAACGATACTGTTCTGTGCAAAAACATGTCAAGTCGGATATGAGATTCAATGTATGTACCTTCTTGACAAAGACTTGCTAGAAGCAACTTTCGCTTCCATTGTCGCAATCAAGGAGTTTAAACCAACAATTCAAGTGGCAACCTTTCATTCTTACACAGATTTGCTTATGGTTTAGGGTTTCTCCTATGTGAAACCTCTTTTCTCCTATGTGAAAAGGAGTTCGAAAAACGGTTGGTAATTGGGATAAATTGCCGGACGAATATTGACGACAATATAAAACAGTACGTGCAATGCTGCGAGAAACTTTCAACGATGCACTGCGGTGATTGGCTAAATTTCGTTTTGTCCATGGTTTATTGGAGTGAACTATCCGGATTTTTCCTCCAGCTATTCATTGCTTACAGTGGAACAAGAAAATCATACATTTGTGTTTAAAGAAACCTGGGAGAGGATGGGGAAGTGGTTCAATACAATGGTAGAAACATCAAGTGCTCCTCAAGGTGTGTAAACTGATTTATGCTGAAGTCAACGACCACATCCTTGTCTCCAACAGTGCAACGTGCCACTGTGTGCATGGGAGCACACACGCGCACATCTCTGATGATATGAGAGAATTCCCAGATGCAAGAGTCCTTCCACTTGAACACTTTGAAATCTCCTTCTAGTATTGTTGTCGCACAGTCTGGGAAACGAGGAGCGCCTTTTGGGGGTATGCCCTGATAATTGAGCGGGAACACTACTCCTGATTGTGTGCAGATGCGACCTGTGACAATCTGTATGACAGGATCACCCAGTTCAACTCGCTTCAAAAAGTCCAGTGAATACTCCGCAGCGCCTTGACACGATCCAGGCCCCCACCCCTTCTCCGACTTGAACTTTTCCCGCACAGCATTCTCCAGGCGCTCCATTCCGGCTGGAAACGGGTGAGTATTATGGTACGGTAGCTGTGACGCGCTCACGCAAACGCGTCGCTACGTGTCGCCCCGGGGAACGCCTCCGGTGCCAGTCGCCTCCCCAAAAGGGCGAGTTTGCCGGCAGGCCTGCCTGGCGGCCCTTCGGGGTTGTGACTACGGGGGATGGGCTAGTAGCGACTATCGCACAGTGTGTTGTTAGGGGTAAGATAGGTTAGGAGTCCTGCGACCCCCCTGCGCTGGCGTCAGATCTGCCGCCGGGGCCAGAAAGGTGCCTCTGGCAGCAGATCTGCCTGGCGGTCGCGGGCAACGGAACAGTAGCGACTACGGCAGTGGGCGATATACATCGCAGCACGCGAAGGCCAGTATCCCCTACGACGAGGCGCGCAGCGGAAATACAGCACAGTACCGCCGGTCGGGGTTCAAGGGCTTAAGCAAGGTCATTGGCCGGTAGAAACCCCCGTTAAAATCTATCCGTCATTTGCGTTCCTCACTACGAGTACCGGCAATAATAGAATATACACCCCTTCGTCACATTTCAAAGTTGAGCCTGGTTCTGCCAAAAAGGTCGCGCAGGCTGTTTTACACGGTCAAGAGCCGAAATTGGCAGGATGGTTCAGCGAAAGCGTGGAGGGAAAACGGAGTCAGGGGGGGCGCTGCGTGGAACGCAGCGAAAACTGGAAGATGGCAGGCTCAGCTGTTCTGGCTGCTTTTATGTCTACTCGTGCTGCACCTAACAAAGGCGCAACAACAGTTCCTAGTTCCCGTACCACTGAGCAGCACTTGTAGCTAAAAAGCGGTTAGGTCAAGGAGGGAAACCCCATAAACTAGTTTCAAAGTTGAGTCTGGTTTTGCCAGTCTTGAGCGAACGGAGAGAGCGGTGGATTGACAGAGAAGAGGTAGCGCCAAGTCATGAAGGAGGTACTGGGAAGGCCACCGCTGCGGAGTCCTGTTGGATTTGGAAGCGGCGGAGGGGGGCGATGTGGCCAAAGAAGAACCACGCGCCAGGTGAAGGTAGAACGTTGAGGTTGATGTAGTCCAGAACGATGTCAGAGTTAGTGGCCCAATTGCCTTGGCCGCGAATGTGGGACAATGGCACTCTGATGGCGTTCGCTGCAGAGGCTGCGCAGTTGCGAAGACTGTAGTCCAGGAAGTGTTAGCAGGGGGGGCAGCGTTGACTAGACTGATGGCTGCAGACAACCAGTCTGACATTGTAGCCGCAGTCCAAGGTTTTGACTGCTCAGCCGCAGTGACAGCCCAGAAGTTTGATGTAGCCAAGCCAACAGTAACCAGGGGGACAGACTGGACGTTGTCGATGAAGTGGTGCAAGAGACGGGCCAGTCGATGGTGCCCGGACATTGGAGGGAGAAGTACGCGCATGTCGTCGGGTCCCCGTCGGCCAGCGCGACTCTCTCGCGGTAAACTTGTACGGTGATGTTGTAGTTGTCGACATGCTCATCTTGCACCCGACAGGAGACGCCAGTAAGGCCCCTGGCAAGAGCGTGAAATTGACAACCGAGGCCAAGAGGGCTCGGAAGTCGAGGTGGTACTCTGGGTAAGGAGCAGACACAATTAGCTCGGCCTTTGCGACGAAGCGATAGGCTACATCCGCAGGCAGAGGGACACGCAAAGGGGCAGCGTCCAGCCGGTGCTGACGCAGCATCAGCCCACGCCTTGCTGAAGTTAGGTGTAGGCTGTCCTTGGCGATCGGGACGAGGTTGTGCAGCTCGAAGAACGTGTTGATCGCAGACAGGTGCGTTCGCTGGCCCAGGTCGTCTGAGCCGAACGCGTCCTGCAGCCGGGATCGCAGTGACGCAGCCCAGGGAGCGACAGCTTTGGGCTCGTCAATCACGTACGTGCGTCGTTTTACTGACAGAGTTCCACCGGTACGGCTACTGTTCGCAAAGTACTCGGCAGCAGCGGTTAGGTTCCCGGCGGTTGGCCGGTAGCTGCTGGACGGGTTTGCAGTAGCTTCAGTACGGGTTTGCGGGGCTAAGAGGGCCGCCCCGCGCGCCCTTCGCGCTCGTAGCGCCTGTCACGTGCATAACGTACACGCGCGAAACTTGGTCGTTGCGAACCAGTTGTAACACGTAGTGTAACAACCGACGGACGCAGAGATGGGGTGGTAAGAAAGGCGGTTGGTTGAGCCGCCATGTGCAGGTGTGCGGATGGTTGAGCCGCACTCGGCTGTAGCTGTAAGAAGCGCCGCACCGAGGAAGGTCTAAATGAAGTCTTTCAGGTGGGGGGTCAGGTCCTGACACAGGGCGCTCATCTCGCCGTTGAGCTGCAAGGGTGCGTCTTGCGGCGGTCACCGAAAGGTGGCCTCGCAAAGCTCCAGCGGCTCCGACGAAAGGCGCCCCACACCGTCACTCGTGCTCACCTTCGCGGCCACGCCCGCGCCCATCGCCACGTCCTCGCCCACGCCCGCGACCTGCAGCCGCAGCCGCCACTCGAGCAGTAGCGGTCGCCTTTGCGCTGCTGGCAACGGTCACCGCGAAGACACGGCGCTCGTAGTCCTTCATGAGGTCCCCAAAAATCGCGGAACCCAGATGCTCCGAAGCAGGCTGAAAATGCTGAGCTCGCAGCACGTCCAGAACACCTTGGTCGCCGTGCACACGCTTGATCTCATTTAGCCTCCGCAGGAAGGCCAAACGGAAACGAAACGCCTTGTCGATGGCCTCGGCGTGATTCCGAGCTCTCGCGAGGTAAGGGGTGAAGTCATGGTTAACGACAGGGACGTAAGGTAGCAGCTCGTCGAGAGCCACGAAAAGTGCGGCCATGTGGGCCCCGAAACACGACATCCACAGGTACTCCTCCTGGGCCGGCAGACGCCGGTCATCCTGCTTGAGGTACTCGTTCGTTAGGTCGGTGCTCAGGGGGAAGAGTCCAGGCACTCGGCTGACCGGTCGAACGGCCTCGTAACCAGACTCTGCTCTCTGCAGTAGTTCTGGCACCGCGAGGTAGTCATCCTCGGCACTCACGGATTTTGCTCCGACACGGCCGCTCTGGGCTAGCTCTAGCAAGTCGGGGCGCTCTGCGGCTCCCCCGCTGCCTGTCGGCTGTCCCGCGATGCGCTGCCCGGAGCCGGAGCCATGTGCCCCTTCCCCACCAACAACGCGATCACGAGCCGTCAATTGTGCCACAGCTGTAGCCAACTCTCGCAGTAATGAAGACTGAGCCCTCATATCTGCGTTCAGCGACTCCAACATCGGCTCGGCGACGGGTTCTTCTCCATCTGGCATGGTAACGCACGGACGTACGGACGAGAATATCACACTCGGGTGGCGAGCCGGGTGTGGTCTTGAACAACCTGGGGTGACCTTGCTCGCAACGGGTTACGAGACAGTTTTTACATCGCTGCGTGGAACGCAGCGAAAACTGGAAGATGGCAGGCTCAGCTGTTCTGGCTGCTTTTATGTCTACTCGTGCTGCACCTAACAAAGACGCAACAACAGTTCCTAGTTCCCGTACCACTGAGCAGCACTTGTAGCTAAAAAGCGGTTAGGTCAAGGAGGGAAACCCCATAAACTAGTTTAGATCATAAGTTTGGGGTCCCTTTTTGGCAGTCTCAAGACTTCAGAAGTCTCGGGTTCAGAACGTGGGGTATATGAGATGAAACCCTGGAATCTCAGAGGATTTTATTAGACCTGAATGACGAGTGGCTCAAAGACCTTTGACTTGAGAGGGTGTCACGCTGCACGTGGTGCGTGGATGGGCGTCGCGCGCATGCAACTGCACCAAAACCAGGGTCGGTATCACGCACACGCCGACGCGCGTGAATAGACAAACGGCGGGATGGCCATGAACGCGTGAGGAACACATTGGCGAGGGGGTCGGGTGCATTTGGTTGGGGTGCAGCCGTGTGGGCGGCGGCTAGTACATGTCGCATTGCGATACTAGCATGCATGGCATCAATGTCGGCCACGCTCAGCAACACCCCCTCGGCTTTAAAACACTACAACTTCTGGGGATTTGCTCAGAAAATTGTTTTAAAAATACCACGCGATTGCTCGTTCAAATCTGCGTCGAAAACAATCTTCTAAAATCAAAAACTCGATTGTTGGGGCCCCGGAAAAATCCCCAAAGGTGATCATCCAAGTTGCCCCTCACTGCCTCATGTGCCCACCCATGTCAGGCGCGTGGCTTTGCGCCCAGTGCGTGTCTAAGGCCCATACCCGGCTGTGCGAGAGCGTTATGTGCGTGGATGACCACGGACCACCAACACTTGGCATGTGCCGCCTCCTAGCAATACACACATCTACCAGCCAAAATGCCATTTTCCACAGCATTTTCCAAGGAATTTCATATTAATGTAAGCCCACGCCCCTACCGCGCCATCCCGCCCATGAAACGGTGCAACTGGCATTCCACCACGCGCCCCCATAGTAGAGCATCGCCCTACGCCAAGGGGCCCATCGAGCGCCTCTCCTACGTGCGTTCGCCACAGAAACAGCACTATTTTCACCCCAAAACTGCTCCGCACAGTGGCCAACTTGTCGTTGGGGTGTCACGTCGTGCCTATAGCGACATGCTTTCAGTGGCCTACACGCTCGGTGTGTGCAGCTTATGCCAAGGGCCGCAATCACCGAGTTTTAAGCGACGAGTGCCGCTATTTCCATAGGTTTGGACGGTTGGCGCAACCCACAATTTTCTAGCGCCAACGCATCATGCACTGATTTCGCGTTTGTTAAATGGCGCCCACAAATGGTCGTGTTGTCGCGCGGGTGGGTATAAAGCGCACAATAGGCGTTCGCCCAAACTATTCCCACTGTAGTTAGCATGTATGCACATGCAGCCGGCGTTATCCTCGCCCATGCATGCGCTTTGCGATCAAAAATGCAGAACCCGGACTCATGTGGAGGGGTGTAGGTAATTGTCCGGTATCTTACGGTATCGTAGAAACGCTAGCAGGGTGGATAATTAAATATACGGCCATGCACCGCCGTTCAAAATTAGTCGCCACCTACGCGCTAGTTCAAGATGTGCGCTAAGTGCAAGTTAACCTCAGCAACTTGTTGTTGAGGGCGCTCTCTGAGTGGGAAGAATGACACCCCACACAGGTATGGGAGCTCGACATGTGGGACCCCAACATGGTGGCGATCAAGCCGCACCGGATCACCACAGCAGGACCTTGAGCCTGGGCTGGAGCAGGAGCCTAAGCCCGAATCCCGAGCCACAGCCAAAGCTGCGAGCGAATATGAGGACCAGCGATGATACGCGTGCGTGATGCCGGCGGTGGTGTTGCACACTCAGGCATGAAGATCATGGCATTGATGTTGAGAGCGAGCCGGCAGACAGAAGTGAAGCAGTAGAGTAGAGTAAATAAGGCGTTGGCAAACATATCGGTAGCAGTAATGGGGTGTTGGGGTGGCACCAGGCAGCCTCGCAATGTCAGCCCCGTACGCGGTGATTATGCAGTGATAAAATTACCACGAGTTTTAAACATATTCGCAAAAAAACTACCCTAGTTTTATGTTCGTATTTTAATACCTGTGCTACACAGCACATGTACGTAGTATGCTACACTGGGGGGGGGGGGGGGGGGGCGGTGTTTGTTTTGGAATACATGTATTTTGTTTGTGGGCATAAGCGGCCCAGAGCAGAGAAAGCGTTGCTCTCATTGATCGCGTTTCGGTGGACTGTAAACACACCAGCAGAAGGGGAACGGAACAACCTGGCGAATAGGAACAACCTCGACAATGCGCCGTCCAGTCCACCAAAATGCATAATCATAAGCTGACATAATCGCGACATAATCAATGGCCTCAACCCCCTTTTCGCCAAACGCAGTATCAAAAACACCCAATCCCTGTACGGCCCCGATCTTGTGTTTGGTAACACCCCAGTCAGCAAGTGTCAATAATTTACAATGTGGTGGCCTGTCAATGCCCAGAATTGCTAGCATCTAATATTGTTGTTATTACTACTACTACAGATACATGAATGTGCAATTGTCACAAGTTTGAACGATGGGTGTACTGCCTCCCAGCATCCGGCACCATACAGCGCAGTGTTTCAGTGTGCCCCACTCAGCCAAAGATGAGATCCATCTCAAAGTCGTCCTCATCCGCAACTTTGTCCGCCCAATGAGTCCTTGTGCGGGATTCAAAGCCGAGGTGGGGGTGATCCTGGGCATGCTGCTGCACCCACGGGTGATTGATCGCCTCATTGGCGCTGATGCGCTTGAAGCGGTTGCGGACCAGCAGGCGCGCGCACAGCTCCTTGGCTTCCGGGGAGGCGTCTCCCCATATGCTGTCGTCAAAGTGCGGGAGCGGCGCCTGCATGACGCCATCCAGCATCATCTTCTTCGTCAGCGCTTCGCTGGACTCCCAGAAGGGCAGGTGGCCCGTCAGGGCCTGAAAGAGGATGATGCCGCAGCTCCACAGGTCCGCCTCCGTGGAATAGCACTTGTCGTAGACCTCCGGCGCCGAGTACAAGGGGGTGCCCTTCGCCACCGTCAGCCTCGGGCACATCGGGGAGACCTGCTGCCCGCAGCCGAAGTCGATGGCCTTGAGTACGCGCTGCCCGTTGCCCAGAGGCTTGAAGAGAAAGTTGGCGGGCTTGATGTCAGAGTGGCAGACGCCCTCTCCGTGGCAGATGGATACAACCTGCAGTATGTCGTGCAGCAGGGCCGCCACCTCTGGCTCGCTCAATCGCCCGCGCGTGCGTAGCACATCCTCCAGGCTCGGCCCTTCGAGGTACTCCATCACCAAGTTGAGGTACTCATCATCCGTCTCTAGCCCGTGGAAGTGGCACACGTACGCGCAATCCTGCACGAGGGAAAACATGCGCGCCTGCGGGTACCGGCCGAGCGAGCGAATTGTCAGTGTGGATGCCGCCAGTGCCCGACACGCTTCGGGAACGGTTGCATGTTGCTTGCCCACAAGGCATGCAGCGGCTGTCAATGCTCAATAGACACGTTGCCAGGCCACGAGGCAAGCGAGGTTGTCGACTTACTATAATGTATGTGTAATATGTATTTATATTAATATATCATGGCAGCGCAACACGCCAACCAAGATGAAATCTTGGCGTTCTCTCGGCGTAGCTTCCTGGAATGAAACGAAACGTACATGTGTGTATCCCTCACCCGTCGCGGGGCGAGTGCTGTCACTGCTATTCGGCAATCTGCAGAGAACTCAAAATGAAAGTGCCGTTACTATAGTACGGCTGCAACATTGGTCGCTAAACGAACCAGTCCCTACGCCGTGCCGCCTGGCAGAATGCGAAGTGGGGAGCACATATGAAGGGATCCCGCCCTACCCGTCCATGACTGAAGCGAGTTCTGCGGAGGGATGCCAACGTGGCTTCCAACACAAGCCTCCGAGCGTCCCATCGATAGCCAGCAAGGTTTTATTCGGCAGGGGTTCGCGCACCTCCTCCATGACCTTGAACACCTGCTCCTCGGCGGGCTGCCTCGGCGTGGTCATCCGCTTGATGCGCTTCACCGCGACCGTCTCTCCCGTGAGCAGGTCCTCCGCCCGGAACACAACCCCGAAGCTGCCAGAGCCAAGCTCAGCGTCCAGCCGGTAGCGCCCCGCCACCACCGCCTGGCTGTCGAACGAATCTCGCGGTGCCGCCGGAGTTTCCACCGCCGCAGACACCGCATCGACCACAGCCTTGCCCCTTCCGGACGACCGCCGCTGGGAGCTGTGCTCACCGTGGCGATCAGGGGGCGAGGAGCTGCCTCGCGCCGCTCGCTGAGACGGTCGCCGCGTGACGAAGCGCGTCGCCGTGCTGCGCAACACGTTCTGCGCCCGAGGCAGGGTGCGCGACGCCACGCTGTCGTGCTGCATAATACTCCGGCAGCTGCTCGTGGCGAACGCCATCACGGCGGCAGCCCACGCCAGTCGGCGTTGGCGCCCCGGCCGCTTCCTTGACACGCAGTGTCTGCTCTTGTCCCTTAGAGTATAGAGGTCGGAAAGGAGGGTGACTCGTGCTGTCGGTGTGGTTGTCGGTCGTCCGACAAGCAATAAAAAGGGCGCTGACGGAGCGCAGCAGGAAAGGGGGCGGCAGTTAAGGGTTGCGACGTGATGCTATCTGTGGCTGCGAGAGTAGCATTTTAAAATAATTATTGTTTGTCGCTACCACTATTATCTCCATAGTACCAATATAACTTTCTGGTTACAGGGAGAGCGTCCAGAGAATGCACATAGTACCAAGCACTGCCTCTTATGGACTCGCTATAGTCGCTACATGAAATAAGATTATGTTATTGCACCTGCACCGCAGTTCGCCGGCGCGCTCGCTGGATATATATGCATGCTGGGCTCTGCTGTCGGGGCTGTCGTGGTACCAAGGTACCCTGAATGTACCAATACGGGAATGGTACACTACCACCGGTTCTGCGGCATGCGTACCGTCGTTGTATCCAGGTACCACGCACGTTTTCGCACGCACCGTCCGGCACGGCGCCGCGTCATCAGCGAATTTGATCCCGGGCGGCCGCATGCTGCTGATATGGCGGAACTGATGAGCGTTTTATTCAATTGCCGTGGATGTAGCTATGTACGCAGCATGCGGAGTACAGCTGGAGACCGGGCATACTCGATAATGCCGCCAGTTTCCCGTACCGTAGCCCGCCGCATATATGAAGGGCGGCTAGGCTGTTAAATGACATTGCTAATTCTCTCGTGCTTACCGGCGCTCTGATGATTTACGTTTGTTCCATTGATCAGTCACGAATCTGAGCACCATGACCCGTTTCTACCGCTTGCTGCTGCTTGTAGCTATTGCATGTCGAGTGCCCCCATGCATCGATGCCATGAAGACTTATCACAAGGTTGGTTACTTATTCTTATCTTCTAAGAGCATGCCCCCGTTCGACAAGCGCGTCACTCAATTGAAGGACGCTATCAATGAGGCTTCTTGCGATATTAAGTCTGTTGAGGACCAAATGCTCTCTACTGAAGGAGAGAGGCCTCGTGAGCTACCGTATGCTCATCGGCAACTACACCGCCCATATGACTGCGTTGGAGGCGCACGCAGTTGGACGCTTTCATCCTTATTCGGTGCGAGGAGGCCAACATAGTTCCGGAGGGAACTACAGGCAAGGCGGAGGCTCCTTTTGCTGTCCCTTCTACTACTCGTCGCTCGACACGCGCTCGGCGTAGGGAGGAGGAGGATGGCTGTGACTCCGTCCAACGACGACAACAACGACGACGAGTTCGGCAGCGATTCTAAGCTGCCGCCCCGGGATCTTCCCCATCATCCACTTGATAGTTGTTTCAAGGAGAAGAACACCAGTATAAAACTTACTCCCGTTTTCCGTACCCATCAGTCTCAGCTCACGCCTATCGTTTTTTATATGACTTGGCAGCTCTGTGATACTATTATCCAGTCATATCTCGATATGAAGAAGGAAGTCCATGCGAAGCGCCCTGTCCTTGTTAGTAGAGGAGATTGTGTCGCCCACTGCAAAGAGCACCATCCCTCGCGTTCTTAGGAATCTGCTTCGTGCCACATACGAAGGCGCGATGATTATGTGGCTGCGGCACATGTTGTCCGCCGATACTGCCAACATGTATCGTGGCGATGATATTTGCGGCCCATATATGACTCTACCTCCCAAAGGAAGAGCTCGTAAAGCTACGGAGCTGATGAAACCCATGACATCCACGAGAAAGATTCCCCGCCCCGCCCGCGCCCGCGTGCAGAGACCACGGCCCGACTCTCAGGGTCGTAGGGTTGTCCTACTAGGCCGGCCGAGTCCGTCATGCGGCGCTGCCGGTCGCGTGCCGACTATTAGCGGCGCCCGATGCAGCTGCACAACGCCGCCGGGGGAGGGGGGGGGGGGTAATAAATTAGAAATACTGGAGGGCAGCGCGCACAAGCGACGAGCATGGATGAAAATTGTCCAAATGCCCAATCTCCCCGATGACCAAGGTTCCCGTTGGCTAGCGTACCCTCAACCATGACAGCCCACCGCCCCGGAAGGGTTAGCCTCATGCAATTTGAGGTGGCTGACAACATCGGGTTGGGGTTGCGATGTAACGGGTCGGAGATAGCACGCCGCAGTGCCCCCCCCCCCCCCCCCCCCCCCCCAAAAAAAAAAAACTCGCGGCCGTCAGCGAGAACCCACGGGTGCGGCTGACGAACGCGTATCCTAATTAGAAAATTCCCGATCCATGCTGGACGATCACTCGTACGAGAGCAGTCGCTACGGGGCGGACAATTTCGTAGTACATATTATCCACCATGCATCGGTACCCGTAAACACGATCCGCGGTGGCGGTCCATACCCGCACATGGAGATGCTCACTTGCGTGTACAACACGATGCTATCGCAGACGCCTTTCAAGATCCTTATGTTCACTACTACTTAACGGTAGCGTCTGGGCATTGATGTACGCCAGGAGGTGGATGACTTGTTCCAGTAGGCGATGCCTCTCGGCAACCATGTACCTGGGAATGAACTGTGGGACATGGTGCCGGACGTAGAGCTATCCCTGCCTCCGGCTTTCGACGTCGTGACCGGGCGGAGCTATGATTCCCGGGTCTTGAAGCCCACGTGAATGGAGTTCAAGACTATGCGGTACGAAGTCAAGTACACCGCCGCGGTGCCTCGGCCACGGCTGTGGATCAGTTTAAGCGCTCCATGTTGGGCACCATGCAACGGGGGCTAGCAATCCGGGATACGGCGTGGCACAACACGGAGCGCGGACAAGAGGGCCCACTTCGAGACATCTAGGACATGTCAAAGTAAACGGGCATGGTCTTCGGCACAGTGGATAGGGTGAGCATGCATGGGGGTAGGTGTGCTGCACGATTATGTCGCTTGCTTGGCCTCGGATCGGGGCGCCCTCTCATCGCGGGAGGACACTCGGTGCACCACTCGTGCTCACAAGGAGGTCTTACTCGCGAAAAAATAATTTCCCGGGGTCTTGAGCTTGATAGTGGCGGCTTGAGAGTGTGCTCGCTGGCTCTGTCATGAGATGGCGCATATTCGTCCGCCATGCATCCCGTTGCCGAGGTTTCCACCTCGTCCGTGGATCAACCTCGCACACACGTGCACGCGTGGCCTTGACTATGAACCGGGCAAGCATCACGCATCACTCATAGATCCCGCCGGCTCGCGCGGGATGTGGGCCGCTTTTAAGCGGTTAATTACGTCGATTTTTTAGTACTGTTTTTAGCGGTGGATTTGTCACTAGCTATTTTGTAATTCAGCACACCATGCGCTAGTAACAGTGCTCCGTGGTGGCTGACCCCGTGCGTGTGTGGTTATGATCTAAACTGGGTATGGAGTTTCCCAATTATCTAGCTGTTTGAGTACGACATCTACGGTCTGTTGGTGGTTTCAACCGGTTGAGTTACCGGTACCATCATGTTTCAGTCCGGGCTGCCTCATCGCCCGCGAGCCCTGCGCTCCCTGCCGGGGAGCTACTTAGGAAAGCCACAAGCAGCTACTCGCTTGCCATCGTCCAACTCGCTGCCTTCGGCAACGCCTTCGCGTACTAATTGTGCGCGCGAGGGACGCAGAGGTTGATCAAGCCCGCACCGAGGTTCCTTTTCCCGGTAGTGAGTCGCAGTGCCGCGCATATGCCATTCATCATCAGGCAGTGATAGTCAACCCCTTGATAGTGTGGTTATCTCGATTCGTGCGCCCGAAGTCGTTTTACGTTTTTGCCATGGCTTTGCAGCTCTGGCGTTGTCGGGTGGCAATGCGCACGGTATGCGCACGGTATTGTAGCTGCTGGGGGGTCCCCGTTGGGGGCGGGGATTAAACCTCAACACCCGAAGCCGAGTCGCAGTAAGGGCTTTCGTGGGCTCCCGCAGTGGAGAATTCTTTTCTCGCAATGTCAACTTTTGAGGTTAGGCGAGGCGGACGCGCTCGGTAGTACCATGGCCGCCGCTCGACGCCATGGTTGTCAACGACGGCAACACCTCTTCCTGCAACAAATCGGCGCGAACGGAGGAGGACGCCCATGTCGTCAGGATGGCCGCTAGCCGTCCTGCAAGACACTTCAACCCTGTCCGCTTGTCCTCGGAGCATGGCATCGTGGCATCAACGGTCGTCACACGTTGTGGATTTCCGAAACTACAACCCGTGTAATTGGTCCGATCGATGCGGAATGGCGCCACTCATACGCCTGTGTTTTGAGAGCGCTCGTTGCCCTCGCCCTAAAACCGTGCGGCAGCAACGTTTGATGTGGTTCACATACAGTGTGAAGCGTCTGCGCGGCTTGGTCCGGCGCGTCTCCGACGCTTCCTACTGCGACGTCGTCGTCGCAAGGACCGCGACAATCTGCAACTGACTAACGGGGGCATCTCTACCACCTGGCGTGCTCGACGTCTCGTGGTGACCGTAACTACCCATGTCCAACTCCGGGCTTGGAATTTCGGCGGCCGTCGGTGGTGCAACAACGGCGGTCGTCTCGTTGTAAGGTTGCCCTCGCACCGACAACATTGGCATTGTGTACCGGCCGGCGTAGGCTACCAGAGCCTCTACGCGGCCAACCCGTTCCCGACGTCATGACATCTCATCTAGACAACACGAGCTGCCCGCCGGGAGGCAGCTCCGCCACTCGTACTCGTCCTACTGGTACGAGTGCCGCTATGCTGACAATTCCGGTTCGTGACGCACGCCGCCACTACGCGGCAAATGCTGCATAGCGCCGTTAGCGGAGATAGACGGCGCCTTGATTTCGCGACACGTCCGGCCTACGACGTGTCCGGCGTTCGTGCCGTCAACATCTCCCATCCGCGTCTGTTCTGCACCTACGCCTCGATGGAGGTTCCTAACCTCTCGGCGCGAAACCCTTCTGCAACTCAAGATATCTTCAACCTTGTATGGTCGGCACGCCTGCCGACTGCCCACGCTCGCAGTCGTAAATGAACCGCGTATAACTGGCAGAATCAGACTCGGTTGCATGTTTCAAATGATCCATACTAGTTTGTGGAGTTTCCCAACAATTTAATTGTCGAAGTACGACTTGTGCGGTCCGAAGGTGGTTTCAAAAAGTTATTGGTACCATAATGTTTCTATACGGGCTGCCCCATCGCCCGCGAGCCCTACGCTCCGGGCCGGGGAGCTACTTAGGCGGACAGCTAGCAGCAGCTCGCCTGCCATCTTCCAGCTCGCTGCCTTCGGCAGCACCCTCCCGTTTCCGTTTCCGCCCTCCAGGCTCCTCCTCCCACTTTTCCCCCTTTTCGCTGAGCCTTCCGCCTAGCCAAAAAACTGCGCTTCTTTGGTGTAAAGCTGCCTCCCACCCTTTTGGCATACCTAGACCCGATTGCGTATGTTTGAAATTCCGAAAGTCGCGACGAACAGCAGCAGCCGCGGACGTCGTCGACTACGGTGCTTTTTTTCCTCGCCCCCGGGACAGGTGCTAGTTCTTCACCCCCACCCGACTACTCTCCCGCGCAACCAACCCCTTCAGCGCCGTTGCTGATCCGGCCGGCGGCGATCGCTGACAACCCGAATGGCGGTAGGCGATCGCCACTAGTAGCAACTACTGATCCAAAGCCCGGTTGTGGTCAGTCGCTCTGCCATACTGTCTTGGTCCTGGCCTCACGACTTTATTCAAATCTACATCCGCGCCGGCCCTCCCGGCAAGAGCAGCACGCTCAACTGCCCTGTCGCGCTGCTTGTGAAGCGCGCCATCATCCGACCGCGCGAGTGAGATATAACTGCGCCTCACGCCAGAACGCAGCTGTTCTCGGCGGTCGGCGGCTGTATACATAATCACCCCTTATTCATGACCCGAACTCGTGTCAGTTTCGGAGACAGCGCCAGCGGCGTCCTGCTACGCCCTTCATGGGCGCAGACAAGCACCGCCGGTAAGCCTTAGTGACGACAGTGTTGGCAGCCGCGATGGGCAGCTATGCCCTGTCGTGCGGCCGACGGGCTGACTGCCGATGTGCGCGGGTAGTTACAGCGGGAATCTGGCTCTGCTGCCTGGTATGGTCGCTACCGCCCCCCCCCCTCTCTCCCCCGTCTCCCCCTGCCCCCAACTCGTCATCTTCCCCCCCCCGCCCCCCCCCCCCCCCCCCCCCCCCCCCCGCTCTCCCCCGTCTCCCCCGTCTCCCCCTGCCCCCAACTCGTCATCTCTCTCCCCCCCTCCTTCAAAACACCCGCCCAAACGCCGATTTCCGAGCCAGTCTCGATCGCAACACGGCGCCTGCGACAGCTTGGAGTTACGTTGAACACTGTCCACATCTGCGCTGTCCTTCGCGTACAGGCGGCTGCCATGGCACAACTCGCGCCAAACATCCAGCCATACCCGAGGCCATGCACGCCTGCAGGCGTCGCATTCTCCGAGGCCAAGCGTGAGTGCTCCCACGCCCACCTGTCCTTCGCTCGTGGCTACCGGGCGGCCTCATCTCAGGGGGCCCCGGTCACGCCTGTGCCGTCATTGCGGTGTGGCTGAGGACGGCCGCTTCATGCGGAGGCAACGACCTTCGCGTTTGATGCCTGGCACGCAGACCCATGCTTGAAGGGGAGCGCCCAGGAGGAGCGCACGTACCTGGGCAGGCGGGTCACGAGGCGGGGCATGTTCCACGCGGTTTGCACACAGACGGCGTGGATCGTGCTGAATAGCGAGTCGATGATGTGAGCACCCCGCCCCGCCATGTCCTTCCCTGCCCTGCCCTGCCCGGCCCAGCGCAACCCTCCTCAGCCTCGGCAGCAGTGCAGCAGCACAAGGTAGGGAACAAAAGATGGGGTGGGAGTGGGCACTCGTGACAATGCTGGACTCCGTGCTGAGACTTGGATGCCGGCAGGTACACGCACATGGCGACGCTCGCGCCCATGCCGGGCAACAGCTCAGACATGCTGCTGGCGGCCTGGCAGGTATGCTGGGCGCATGGCATGGTGCCTGCGGCTATCGGGGTGGGCAGGAGGGTTGGAAGGGTGCTGATGCCCGCCTGCGTGGTGTTCAGGCCTCCGTCAACGATGAAGGGGAAACGGGTCAGTTCCTGATGACGGCGCAGTCGCGCACCGGCGGGCGCAAGTGGGAGAAGCGCCGGAGGATCAGCCTGCAGGTGCGGCTGCGTGGCTGTGCCGACGCGGCCGCCCCGCCATCCGCTCCGCACTCTGCTCGCGCGGAGGATAACCTCCGCCTGACCCGTGCTACTCACGCAGGAGCCGCCGTACGCACGCGCCGCGGTCTCCTCCGAGGGGTGGCTGCAGGTGAGGCGCCGCCCACCGGCTTGGGCAGCCGGGTAGTTCGACAGGTTGCTGCTGCAGCATTCATCAGCTCACAGCCCCCAAAGCCCATGCATAACTCCCCACTCCCCCCCCTGTTGGTGGCCGTCTCGCCCAGGAGAGGCAGACGGCCGGGGAGGCGGTGCAGCGGCATGGTGGCCGCTCCGGTGAGCCTCCCCCTTACGCCTGGTGCTTACGCCTGCTCTGTCTTGAACATCTTGGTGCAGCGCGCGGTAAAGTGACGGCACACGTTGGGCAGAGCGCCGGGGAGGGGATGGTGCCGCGGCTGCTGCATTGACGGCATGCACTGCCGCCCCGGATGACTGCGCGCGGCCGGCGCAGACTGGGCGGCGCGGCCCCTCTGGGGTCCCGCCCTGCTGTACAGCCCGCCGCACCCGTCGGCCCCGGGCGGCGCCGGGCAGCTGTGGATGTTCTACAGCCAGGGGCAGACGTGCCGGAAGGCCGTGGATACGGAGAGCGGGCTGCACTGGTCGCCAGGTGCACCGGCACGCGCCAAGCGCACCACCCTGCAGTGCGCCCGCAGTCCCGCCTGGCTGCCCATGCCGGAGGGGGGTGACATCGCGGGTGGCTCCGGGTTGCGGGCGCAGGTGGGGACATCATGGCCGTCAGCTCCCCCAACGGGCACGACTGGAGCAACCCGGTGGTGCTGCTCAGCCAGCCCGCGCAGGTACGGACTGTCCTTCGCGTGGCTCGTCAGTCAGTGTTTTTCCATGTCAATCTCTGCTGTGTTTTCCGTGTCGGTTTCCGTGTATGGCCTCGTATCGTTTCAATGTCGGTAATTCACACGTGGCCACTTAAACACACATACATATAAATACATACATGCAAATATATTCATCTGTATAACTTAGATTTACACACACACACACACACACACACACACACACACACATATATATATATACATGTATATTTATATGTGTGACTGTGTGCTATCAGCGTCAGCGTGAAGCGGCCACTCTGAGTTTTGCTCTCCAAACTATCACAGACATGCCATCCTATCCTCAACGCCGATACCTTCACAGCTTCCAGCAAAACAGAGTGCAATGGCAGCACTGCTCACCAGAGTTTTCCCTCCTTGGGGTAGGCCATTGTGGACGGTGCGCTGCACCGATCGCTGTGCTACAACCGTCGGCAGCGATCAACTGCCGCTGCTGACTACGCACCAGTACACGTGACGTAACCCTTATTGCATGCTAGTCTCGGCATCACGGCAATCCTAGACCCCCCTTTTCCCTCCTCCGCAGGTGATGCGGACTGTTATGGGAGAGGGGAAGAGGCGGGGGGGAGGCTGATCGCCCCGTGGCTGTGCTCCTCTCTCAGGGCGGCGTCCCGTTTGTGACGGCCAACTCGCCAGCGGTGACCGCAAAGGGGCACTGGCTGCTGCCCTTCTGGGGGGAGCTGCCGCGGGAGTCGACCTGCGCCAGGTGCGGCGGGCGGGGCATGCGGGAGGCATGTCCCGTGAGGCAGCCGGGCTCCTGACGTGCCCGTCTGCACGCTGTGCGGCCCGCAGCGCCAAAGTCTCGGGGAACTCGGCGGGCGTGTTGATCTCCGAGGACCGCGGCGCCAGCTGGGCCGTGAGCGCGCCGATAAAGGTGGTGCCGTCGGCCCTGTCCCAGCTGTGCCCGTCCCAATGATGCGGCGCCGTCGGACGGCCACCTGTCTGGTACTTACATGTATGTGTGTGGTCCATCCAACAATACATATGAACGGTATATGTATATATTTGGAGTATATGTACATATCTATACTCACACACATATGTTTACTATAAAAGTGTTTATATACATACATATGGACTTTCTCGCAAACTTTGAAATTACAAGTGAATCTGCAGATGGATTCACTTAGAATACCGCCAATACATGAACATGCACATACATATTCATATAGATATACGCGACTACATCCATTCACCCACCCATCCGTGCATGCATGCATGCATACATACAGGATTTTAAATAAAGATTATATAAGGATAGTTACTCTCGCACTTGTACCGTCAATATCAGAGTATTGATAAGCGACCGAGGTAGCGGAAGATACGATGATAGTACTAGATAGCGCTAAAGGGAAAGCAATCCTGGAATGGTCGTTAATTGAAAATTACTGATAGTTTCGGTACCAGCAAGGACTACGGCGACACGATGCGCGTAGTAATCGTGTACGTAATGGCATCGCCGTGCATCGGTCCGCCTTCAAGAACTGTTATGTATTCAAAACAATGTGTGTAGCATTTTCCTGAAAAACAGGCAATGCCCAATCAAACAATGTCCTTAGTGCTGCCCGAGATGGATTCGCAATACAACGAAGATGTATCTGTCAGTTTCCTTTCAAGTAAAGCCATATTAGTAAGACATTTTTAGTCTATTCTTTTCTATTTCTATTTCTAATTGACTCAATTGCATCCTAATACATATACATTCATACTCATACATACTCATACATCCATGCATACTCATACATACATACATACACGCATACCTACATAGGTTTGTGTACCTATGCCACCGGTACCATTGGTGTCTGTGCGCACAGTACGGAGGGCTTGTCGCGCTCGTTTGATGTCTTCTGGTCTGGAGTCGAGGGCTTGTTTGCCGAGGTCTGAGGCGGTGCGCTGCTTCTGTGTGACAGGCCAACGGCACCTGGCTCATCGAAGGCACCATCGTGCCCCTGGACAAGGGGGCCCTGCTGCAGCTGTTCCGGTCGGAGCTCGGCCGGATCTACCAGGTGCGCCTCGCCGGCGCCTCCGCCATGCAGAGACCCGCAGGGACACCGGCTTGTTGGGCGAGAATACTGTGGCGCTGACGAGGTGCCCCGTATGCGCGTGCGCCCAGTCGCGGTCCTTCGACGGAGGGCACACGTGGTCGGAGCCCGAGATGACAAACCAGCGCCTCCCCAACCCCAACTCCAAGGTGGCCGCGCTGGCGCTCAGCAACGGCGAGATCGCGCTGGTGTACAACAACCACAAGAAGCACAGCGCGCCCAAGCGCGCGCGGTCGCTGCTGTTCATCGCGCTCAGCGCCGACCGCGGCGCCACCTGGCGCGACGTCGCCCGCCTGGAGCTGGCCTTCATGGCGGGCGCGCGGTTCCACTACCCCTCGCTGCTGCAGGTGGGCTGCAAGCTGGTCATCTCGTACACCGTGGGCTGGGCGACCGGGTACAGCCCGCCCGCAGGCGTGGGCCCCCCGACGGGAATTAAGGTGGCCATGGTGCACCTGAACACCGCCTCCTGAGGTGATCAATGTAAAATAAAGAAATACATGCCTGCCAGCCTGCCAGCCTGCCTGCCTGCCTGCCTGCCGTTGATCATAGAAACGATCCGACTTCAGGACATTTTCCATTCCTCAGCTGTCACCACAGCGGTTCGGTTACAAATGTTCAGCGTCAACCCCCGCCCAAGGTGGCAGCAGTGAGCCCCCCCCTTTGTCTCCCTCCCATGAGCGAACATCACCTTGCTGAGTGACTGGCCTTGTTTATTCACTGATGCCTCAGCGCATTACCATTATTATTATCATCTCATGTAATTATCTTCCTCATTACCATTACCAGTGTTGGCGGCTGCAGGCTGTATCTCAACATTATGCTGCACTTGGCCTTCAGAGGAGCGCACGCTACGTGCGCTGTCACCCCCGGGGGTGGCAGCAGATCCTATGCTTGTTGGCGTTTGCCGGGTCGTGAGACAGCTGGCATGTTTCGCATCAGAGACTAAACGGAAACAAAGTTCAAATTTCAAGAACTTTCACAGTTCAAGTATGCTGCGCCGTTCATGCTGAACCGTGCAAGTTATCGGCTGACAGTGCAGGCTGCAGGCTGGATGGGTGTCGTGTTCGCAACCCGGAGGGGGGAGGCGTCACTTAAAAACAAATCTTGCGTGTATGCTGCTGCAGACGTAGAGCATACAGGGAAGGGGCGAGTAATAGCCCCGCCAGGGGGGGTACTACCATCTCAACTTCGAGCGAGTGGCACCGCTCGTATCATTCAATACAGCCAGCCAATAGTTCAGCCATTATCGTCAGCAGCCAGCACCCGCAGATCCGCCATAAATACACACATTCCTCATGTCGATGATGAATACTAGTATGATATAGCGCAAGGCGCGAGGAATGGCAGTATAGGTATTCAGGAATGTCGTTATTCGCACGAAATACCCGTGCATGTATCCTCCCCTTGACGCCGACGCCCAAGCAATACAACCATGGTAGTACGTCGTGGCCATATGCTGGCGGGACCGCCTGGCATAGTTGCGTTGCTCAATATTGATTTCTACATATTGCATAATGTATCATGGACCTGCTAAGCCCCCCACGCCAGAGGAAGTGGCAGTTTTTTATTCCTGAATCCCAATGATGACATAATTGCGCTGCGTGATTATTTCGCGCATCAGCACATACTACCTTCAAAAAAGCTTTTCGCGCGATATAATTCTAACTTCGCACTAATCTAGCTATCGATAGAGAAGATGCCCAAACCGCTGACTAAATAAATTAACAATAACGCAAGTATGTTATTAAATGCATATGTGTATCAATGTGTGTGTGTAGGAGGGCAATATATCGGAAGTATCTACTAATATCATATTGCGGAGCTTCTAGAAGATGCGCAGCTTCTAAATCCTCGACATCACTTTCTTAATTATGAGTACTGCGGGTACTCGCAGCGAGTATTTCACGAAAATTAAATACACTGTATAAAGTATGGTAAATTGATGTTCACTGCTGCACCGGTAGTACCGGTGACCTCCCGGCATTTTTCAAGCTCTGTGGCACCATCCGGCCGGAACAGAGAGTGTAGGAAGACTAATTTGGGGGAGCCAAAGACGTCCTCCGAGCCCGAACTTCCGCGCTCAATATTTCGTTCTGTCCAATGCAACTATTGCTTCATTTGCGCATCAACCAGGACCGGAAGGATGTGCGCTTCAAGGTGTCGGCATCTATTCTGCCATCGGTAGGGGGGATCTCATCTTTCCCTCTTTTCAGATGAAACTTAGTCCGCATGGCTGCTTTGACATGGACTTCATCGCCTTTGCAAAGTCACTGTCCTTTCCATTCCGGTGTGCTTCCTCTGTGCAGGGTGCCAACGTGTCGCTCAAGCTTGATGTGAAAGCAGAACTGGGGGCAGGACCAGCGCTCGCGCTCGCAGCCCTGGACCCCAGCCTCGGTGGGCTACTGTCCATTGAGCACCTGCGCCTTGGTCTAGAGCAATGCAACCTTGGCCTGACCATTGCCGAGCTGCACATGGCTGCGGCAGCTTACTCTGTCTTGCGTCCCGATGGCCTACGCGTGAGGTACGGGCCTAATTGCATCTGTGAATCTTATTTGATTGCTGACGTTGCACCCTGGTGGTCATGGTTGAGACTCTTGCCATGACCTGGCACAGTACTCGTCCCTGACACGTGTTTTCCCTGTCAGATGGGTGCAGCTGTTGCATGACATGTTGCATTCCACCGAGCATACTGGAGCACATGGAGAGCTTTGATGAGACAGCAATGATTCTGGCGCTGCACGAGGAGAAATCATACTGGGAGGCCGCTGCACGCACTGCGCCTCGCTCTTGTAGTTCAAAACCATGCGGTACGGTGTCAAGTACACTGCAGTGCCCCATGCCACGGCGGTGGTGGATCGGTTTGAGCGCTCCCTGTTGGGCGGTTTGCAAATAGGGTTGGCGGTGCGGGCTGGGTACATCATGGCATGGCACGGCGTCGGGATGGAACGGCCCTCTGCGGAACATTCTGACAATGCGAGAGTACACCCCCATGGTCGTCTTTGGAACTGAGGGGGCATGAGCAAGGGGGCTCGCCACATAGTCCGCGCCGCCGGGTCCCTCGCGGCGCATCGGGTTGTGTTCTCATGGAGAGGCGCCCGGTGCATCACTCACCAACGTCAGACGGCTTTCCTCGGTGCAGCCCACGGGGACTTCATTAAGGCGCAATCCTTGGCCTGGTGGCAGCAGCTTGGGAGCCCTTCAGCAGTTCAGCTCTATGCTAGCTTATGCTAATTTTGCAAAAAATGATGCGGAAGTGAGGCCGCGTCGTGGGAGAGGGGACGCGCTGTGTCATCCGGCGTTGGTCGGTGCTGCGCGGGCCCAAATCCCGCAGCCATGTCGCGCGAAAGTATCCACATACCCACGCACATGACCGCGGCCTCTCGCAGATTATATGATTTCATCCACTGCACATCGTGTGACCGTGATGCATGCATGCACTCGACGGTCATGGCAGACGTGTGGCAACGGGGTCGCCTCCTCCAGGCGCCCGTTTACACAGGACGCCGCCTTTCTCCTGGCGCCCTGGTGGCCATGGTGCGGCGCAGAGACAGAAGTAGCCCATGCATCGGTGTGACCCTTGCAAAAATCACGCCGAAAAGCCCTCAATCGCTCCCACTCCCGATTCTCTCATCCTCACTGGGAGAGCCGTCGCCGTCGGTATCGCCGTCTTCCGGCTGTGACGAGTCGTCTTCCTCCTCCTCCTCCGAGCTGCTGAGGTCCCGCACCGCACGCTTGCGGGCTTGGCAGCCGGGACCTCTTCGCGCGGCAGCGCCGGACCCGCCGGGAGCCACCCGCCGCGTGGAGCGCTGCTGCGCCGGCTTGGCCTCCTCCACCTCCTCCTCCTCCCCCTCCTCCTCCCTCTCCTCCTCCGACGACGACGATTCCCCGTAGTTCTCCACGGCGGTGCTGGCCCTGGTGGGGCGCCGCTGCGACGGCTTGGCCTCCTCCTCCTCCTCCTCCGACGACGACAACGATTCCCCGTAGGTCTCCACGGCGGTGCTGGCCCTGGTGGGGCGCCGCACCCGGGGAGGGGCTCGCCGTGCCGGCCTCGCCGCCGCCGTCCGCTTGGCATCCTTCGCCGCCACCGCCGCCGCCGCCTCCGCCGCCGCCCGCGCGGCCTCTTGCTCGACCTTGAGCCGCTGCTCCAGCGCCAGCGTGGTGTAGGCCCGCTGTTGGTACGCCTGCTGCGTGGCCAGCCCCTCCAGCACCGCGGGCAGCACCGCCTCGGGAACCAGGATTCCCACCAGGCGCTGCTCCTTCCCGCCGCCCGCCTCGCGCGGGGATGCGTCCGCCCCCGCCTCGGCCGCCTCGGCGCTGATGGGGACAAGCACAACATCACAGGGCGAAACGTCATCGCGGCATCCACGCGAAACGCACCAAACTGAGCGCCGTCCATCTGCGAGACGATTCTCAGGCTTATTGTCATGCCGCGGCTGAGGAACCACCTCTGCAACACGTGCGTCATCTATCCCTTCGATGGGCCATCGGCCACCGCGAGAGGCAGCATGTCAAGTGGACAGCAAACACCCTCGCCGGTTGGCTGCAGCTGGTGCCGAGTATACGGCATCGACGCTAATAAGTCTTCTTGTCAGTCTGGTGTCACTAGTGATGCCGGTCAGGATTTCCCAGCAGGTGCGAAAAAAACAATTGTCAATCATACACCAGTCCACATAAGTCTTTGCTCATAGAAATCCGCGCGTATCCTCGCCTTGGTGCCCAAGCCATGGGGCCACGGGGCCATGGAGCCTTGTATTCCAGTGTATGCAAGCCTCCTACGCCAAGGAGGCAGCCGTTTCTCCTGGTTATCGCACTTTTGGAATTGTTCCTCGGCAATGGCATTGTTTGGCACATGGCTAAAACCACAGAAAAAACGGCCCATGAATAGGGGGCAACTTGTTGGCGGCATAGCTGCTACCATCCGTCGCATATGTCCGCGCGCTGCCGGTGGTGAGTGGACCCCTATATCCGGGTAAATGGATATCAGGTTCGTAATGGGTATCGCCCACGGCGAGTTTCGCGTGGCAGCCGCGCCGCCCCGTGCCAATGCGTGACGACCTCAACAGTCTGTAAGGATGCACGTGCGGCAATATTATAGTATTGAATTGAAATAGAAATAGAAAGTGTCTCGATAATTCGACTTTCCTTGAAAGGAAACTGACAGACACACCTCAATATTTGTGTTTGCGAATGGATTTGGGATAGCAGTAAGTGCATTGTTTGAGTTTGTATGGCCCAATTACATATCCAGGAGAATGTTGCGTGCATTTGTATCAAAGAAGGTAGCGGTCACTGACGACTACTGCGCCTTATATTAGCAGATCTGGCCGTGCCAGGGATCCTTATCACATCGATCACTACCCTCGCACCTTGCGCTGTCTTGCGGTTCCGGTAAACGGTACATAACAAATGGCATAATAAGAGCAATGAAAAGATTAGAATACAAACAGAGGTCACTAGAAGGGTATCAAATTTTAACACAAGCAGGCGCCGCTGTTTCCAATGAATTGCCGCCTACGCGCTACTTGTTCTAATTGTGGCTTTCCCTCACCGACCATGAGATGACCGGGCGGGATCCGGGCGTCTACTCTGGTCATGCGAGCGCACGATTTGCCCTGCGATACCATCCCTGCGGCACGTGTGCCCGTCATCAACTGGTATACCGCGGACCTAATCTCGGGCAGCGGGCCCAGTAAAATTCGAGGATCCCGAGCGGTAACGCAAAGTTAAGTTCCCCCCGGGATCAGGGCGGGAGCCGTGTACGTCCCCATCGCGACCCTGGCACGCGCAATCCTCCACAGACGCCGTCCACGTGTCATCGTAGGTTAGCCCTGGCCGATTTGGCCATCGCCTCATTCGCACCCCAGCCGGCTAATGCGCAGCAGTAGGCCAACGGGCCAACGAGACACCGCCCGGCCCGAGGGCTGATCCAGGATCCAACGGAGGCCCGGGTCAGCTCGAGTTCCCGGGGCTCGTGGTGGACGCACCGGGGGCTCTTCACAGACCCATCCGCGGTGTTCGTGACGACCTCTTACTAAATCCGTCGATGTAATGGTTCATCCGCTTTGCGCGCGAGGGGGAGGGGGGGGGGGGCAGGACATGATTCATCTGCAGGTCGGTCATCCCGGTTTTAGGGTTTTCAGGGTTTTAGCCTAAAACCTAAAACCCTAAAGGCGTAACGGTGCGTAAAGATATCACGACCCTATGTGATACCATACCGTGGGTGGGAAATAATACTAAAAAGCGGCGCCTGGCCGTGTTGTGCCACCCCTCCAGCGTTTTAATTATTATGTCCTACTATTACCGGTACCGCAGTCTATGATTCTCCTATTACTGTTGCTGAAGCTGCATTGTAATATACCGTCTCAACACGGTAAGGATTACGTGGTCCTTCATGCCTAGTACACTTGAGGATTACATGGCGTTTGCTATCCCTTGTTCCAAACGCGCTATGTACTCGTAATCCTTACCGGGATCGACTTTGTATACGCGCCGTTTACACGTAGTTTGCTTACATACAGCATATATCGCGATTATTACCTAAAAAGTACTCGTAATAGCAATCGTCGTAATCGTTCCAAGTATGATTATTGTTACCTTGTCGCTGTGCACCGGTCCGCATTCCTGAATCGCTGCCGAGTTTCAAGCAATGCAAATATACTTTTTCCTGAATAAATGGTTAATACAAACTCAAAATAATACTCCTAGCAAACACACTCTGAATAATACAAACTCAAACAATGTACTTAGAGCTTTCCGTAATCGATTCGCAATACAGTTTAGATGCATATGTCATTTTCTTTCAGAATAATCCAACAACTACCAATAAACCTTGCATTTATATTTCTTATTGCCAAACTTCCATCCTAATAGACTGGTGGTTAGGCGGCGGCAATTCGTCAGCGAATTCTTCAGCAACGGCAGGGGCAATGGCACAAGCTGGACGAGCCCTGTCGCGAGCGCGATGCACCCGCACCCAATGCATCGACGGAACCGGCGTCAGGGCGGGTCCTTACTCGGCCGGCGGCGCCCGGACCAGCACCCGGATGACCTTCACCTTGGCCTTGGCGTGGCTCCGCAGCAGCGCCGCCTCCACGACGCCCCACACGGGCAGGATGAGCCCGCGCAGCAGCTGCAGCGAGCGCACGCGGCTGCCGAAGGAGCCGCTGTACAGCGCGTCCCACAGCGCCTGCGCCTCGTCGCCCTCCACGCGAGTGTACCTTTGGGCGCAGCCCCAAGCGCCGCATCGGGCATCTCAGGAGCAGCCGCTTTCCCAAGCATGGGGTAAAGCCTGTGCTTGATTCGTTGGTACATATCGCTGCGCCGCACAAGGCAGCATGAAACCTATATCTACCACTTCATGGCGCGGCCACGGTGCTTGTCGTACCATGCCCGACTACATCCATAGGTGTACCTCGGCTACCGAATATCTTCGCGCATATCGCGGGCCATCAGTAAGCCGGTAATACAAGACAACAAATCAGCGCCCGCCCTTCATGGACCCCACTGTAACGAATGTTCCCATAGCTGGGTGGTATCATATTAGGGGGTTCCTATAGACGCGCCGGCACAAGTAGCCTAGCCACGCCATACCATAACTGACATGCCTAACACACCATCTCCTGTGCCGCAACTCCAGTGCTACAGCCAACCTCCCCCCTCCCCCCCCCCTCCCCTCCCCTCCCGACCCACTCCATCCCAACCCACTCCATCCCGTCTTGGATCAAAGACGCGGGTGGCGGTATGCATGGCGCCGCTAGCATGGCCGGCATGATGGCTCATCTCAGAGTGCACACATCGTTTAGTTGTCGGGTCGCACGTCACGGAAGGGCTGGATAGCAAGGGTGGTGTCGGTGGTGATGGTGTGTGTGTGGGTGGGTTGGGGGGGGGGGGGGGGAGTGAAGGAACGCTTGCGCACCGAGTCCGCAGGATGCTGATGGGCATCTCCTTGCTGAAGGTGCCGGTGGCGGGGCGCGTGACGCGCACGGTGGCGGCCGCCGCCCCGGGCCGCTGCATCGCCAGCAGCACGTAGTACACGCCGTCCCGCTTCTTGTTGGAGCGGTAGAAGCCGCTCAGCCCCGCGTCGGCCGCCTCCTCTCCCTTCGCGGCCTCCTCGTCGTTCTCGTCCGCGCCGGCGGGAGCCTTCGCCGACCGGCCGTTGGCGGCGCCGCGGGAGCGAGTCTTGCGGGCGGGGGCAGGGGCGAGAGAGGCATCCAGGACGGGCGCCGCGCCCGCCCTCTGCTCCCGGTCGTACTGCTCGAGCTGCGCATCAGACGGAGGCACACACAGAATCGATCAGCCGTTAGGAAGAGAGTGACATGGGGCCAGGGGCAGGGGCCGGTGAGGAAGCCGGCCGCCGGGTGGCAAAAAAAAACGTTTCAAAGTAGGATGAATCGGGGGGGGGGGGGGGGGGGGGGACTGAGGACTCCAAATCTGTGCTGCCTGGAATGCACACAAAAGTGGGCCAGATAACACGATACTGCTCGGATGTCTCTACGCAAGTACGGGTGCCGACACACCTACATGATCCCCCCTTACTACAAGCCCCACGTTGGGCTTGCGTGCAACCTATAACAACATTTGCTATAGATCCGCTACAGTTTCGTCTTCATTTGAACTCTGGCAGGGCGCAGGGCATGTCCCCCATTTGCGCTGTTTTTATTGTAATCGCGGCGGCGCCGCTAAAGATTGGCTACGGGCATATCCGCACACGACGGACGACCTACCGAGCAGTCACTGGCTGAATGTGGCTGTGAGGCACTTGATTGGTTCCGCTGGACATTGAGACTGGTGTTTGTGCCGATACCTTGGCGCAGCCTTGCGAGGCGCGTACCCGTATGGGGTGGCACATTTGTTACGATTGATCCTAGTAGAGAAGGGAGTGAGTGAGTTAGAGCAGGAAGTGGCTTGAAACACCCCAACACGGCTGTTTCGCCCGAGTGTATGGAGCCCCCTCCCCTGGAAGTTCAGGAAGTCACGAGTTAATGACTACACTTGGTTAGTGGCCGGTGATAGAATGTTATCAGCCCTCCAGTTCGAGGTCCCCGACGGCAGCACCGGCAAGGCGGTTTGAGGTCCCCAACGCCTGATGCAAGTCAGGATATGCGCCGGCACCTTAGCATCGACTGTTTGGATATCAAAGGGCGCGAGATACTCGAGAATGTGTGGCAAGGGTAGCTTGCATGGACGCCGAGCGACAACCCATGGAGGGAGACGGAACCGGGTGGTGTGGGGCATGAAGAGGGCGGCGGTGATGGTGCGGCGGGGGCACCTCTGTTGCCGAGGGCAGGCAGAGCTCCAGCATGCGGTTGGCCTTCTCCCACGACACGCCCCTGTCCACCTGCAGGACCTCGTGCAGGGTGTCGGCCTGCGTGGTGCGAAGGGTAGCGGAGCAGCCAAACCAAGGAGGCAGAATCGGGGGTCAGTGCCTCAGCCGCAGGGACACAATCTGATGGACAGTAGCATACAAATTCGACTAAATGGAATACAGCAGGTATTAATATGGATATCGATAAGGATCAGCAGGCGTATGAAGAGATGAGCTCTACCCATGGCACCCCTCATACCCAGCGCCGTTTTTACACACAAAGTGCCCCCCCCCCCCCCCCCCTTAAATTGGGGCTTTCTGACAACTTTATTCCCCTTCAGTCTTTGGTGCTAAATAGGGCAGCTGTCTTACGGCACGACCGACACGAACCCGCATAGGGTCTGCTGCCCCCCGGGAGTGGCATTGCACGTAGCGTGCGATCCTCTGAAGGCCAGGTGCCCCCCCCCCCCCCCCCCGGGTAGTATTACACTTTGGGCTATGGCTCCCACACTGTCGAATGTCCGGTCTTGAAAACCGCCACACTGTGAAGATCGTCTTCTACAATCCACACATGAATCATTACTTTTGGCAGTTGGTGGAAAGCTCCGCTTGCATATGGGAGAAGACGCGCCTGGCACCTCTCTCGTCAGTCAATTAGCACTGCCGCACTTACTATTAACTCAACATCGCGGAAGACATTATGGTTGCGGGCAGTGGCTAACTATGGCAAAAGGAATGTCCAACCGCTTGAATTGGAAACCCCCCCCTCCCCCCTCCAAACACACACGCGCTAGCTCATGGTGAAGGGGCACAGGGGCATAATCAATGCAGACCAACCTCCGATGGCAGTGGGGATGGCAGGGCCCACCAACCTTGGAGAACAGGTCGGTGTAGACCACGCGTGGCGGGCCCGTCACGCTGACGTCCCCCTTCACGTCCACGATGCCGTCGTCATACGTGCCCTCCCGCTTGGCCTTCGCCACCACCGTGGCCATGATGTCCTGCACGGCATCGCCCCAACGACGGCCCGCTGTCAGGGGCCCGCGCAGCTTGTGGGGGGAGATCGCTTTGGGGTGCAGGTGGTCGGGGGAAAGGCCGAGGGGTCGGGTGCCTGGTCGGGTAGCGTCCCGCTTCCCCGGCGGCGGCGTTGTTTTACCTGGAAGAGGTCAAACAGGTGCATCTGCGCGTCGGGACGGAGGCCCAGCAGGCGGTTCAGGAAGCGAGGCACGCTGGTGCGCTCCACCTCCGGGATGCGCACTGCGTCGGTGGAGGCGAGGCCGGTGGAGGTGATGGACCTGCAGCGGGGCGGGGGGAGGGGGCGCCAGGGTTGATGGGGAGAAGGGCGGCGGGCAAGATGTGTGTGCGTGTGTGTGTGTGTGTGTGTGTGTGTGTGTGTGTGTGTGTGTGTGTGTGTGTGTGTGTGTGTGTGTGTGTGTGTGTGTTGGGGGGGGGGGGGGGGGGGGGGGCGGTCATGACAATGTCAAGTGCATCTACTGGTGCCAATGAGAGTAAGAGCCGAAGCGAATGTTCTTATTACAGGTTCCTGATAATGGACCCAATTCGATGCATGGATTAGGGGCTGTTATTGTTGATCAGTCGACATCTGCATTCGGGCGATTATCTACTATTTAGTAGAGAAAATTGCGCATTATCATTCACGGCACGATTGTCTGCGTGCCCGGAATACGTACATTGTCCCAACGAACCCATCAAGGCAGCGTCTGCACCTCGTCAAAAGCACCCCATACCCTGGTCAGCGTGTTTCAACACACCTGCTGTGCATAAATTTTCGGGCACCACTTCCTGACCGTTAACTCATCTAAATCCATTCACTATTGGCTGGCGAAGGTGCGGATGAAGTAGCAGGGCAGCGAGAGAGCAAAGGGGCCGGGGGGGGGGGGGGGGGGGGGGCCCACATTTTTAACTTATGTGCCGAAGGTGCTGCTATGGTATTACACACACACACACACACACACGCGCGCGCGCGCACGCCCGCGCCCCCTCGCCCACGCACATGGTAATAGCGCAGCCATAGCGCAGAAACGATGATGCAAGAACGCCCGCAATACATGCACACAGCCAATACTGTGCTTGATTCAATGCAGTTTGCAGAGCACTTTCGCCTTGTATAAATATGCGCCTAGTCTGATTATTCGCGCTGTGGTGAGGATGGGCAATCCTCAGACAGGGCAGGTAGGGGGACATGCCTGCTGGTGACATGCACGGGGATATACATGCACGGATAGGCCCAGGGCCAGGGGAGGGGGCGCTGCGGTACCTGATGGTGGAGATGCTGCCCGAGCGCGGCTGCATGATGCCCACCTTCATGAGGTGTCCGCGCATGAGGGCCCCAAAGTGCTTGAGGTCCAGCTCGCACGCGCTGCCCTCCGGCGCCCCGGGCGGCGGCTTGCACGGCTGCGGCATCACCGGCAGCGGCCGCTCGCCAGCAGCGCCGCGTACATGAGGCCCAGCGCGCTGCGGCCCCACTCCGACTCGTAGTTGTACTCGCCCAGGGAGGGGCCCGCGCGGCGGTCGCCCTGCATCGCCGGGGGGCAGAACAAAAACCACTACATGAAACGGATGGGCGATCTTTTGAACAAAGCACTCGAAATGGCAACTCGCCATCCCTCTGTTGCCACTATTGATTTGTTTGCCAATGCACAAGCCAATGATCGCACCAATCTATCTGTGTTGAGTGTTTAACATGAACATATTAGGCATATTCATAGACATAAACCACGGCTTGCTCAGGAGTGCCAGCCTGGTGCTTGTAATCATGCTCCCGGCTGTCGCAGGTACGACATACTTCACAAGGGCACAAAATAACGGCACCCCTTTGCCCCTGCATTGAATCATCACCGCCCGCGTGCACTTTGTCGCGGCTGTGCCCGTGGGGTATCTTTATAATAAAAGAAGACATTTGCCGCTTTGCCTACGGGCAACGGGAGGCTAAAACAGTCGCTCCCTGCGCGTGTGACACGCGAGGCGCGCAGGTTCAAATCTCGCCATATCCGCAAAATGCCACGGCGAAATAATAAACACACACGCGCGCACCATTACGGGCTTCAGCTTGGGCGACGGGCGCGGGTGCGAGCAATGTGTATATGTATACATATATATATACATGTTTATATATAGATAGAGGGATATATATATACATATATATATGTACGTACATACATACATATAGATAGATAGATAGATAGATAGATAGAGGGAGAGACACACACACACACACACACAAATAAACATATACATGCACACACATACTGTACACAAATACATGCACATATACTGTACACATATACACACATACAAATGTACACACAAAGATAATATACATATACGCACATATACATACACATATGTGTGTATATATGCCGCCGCCTTCCAGTGTTGAGCATATTATGACTGTATTTACTAGGCTGTGTGGCGGGGGCCCTCTTGTCACAGCACGCGACCGGGCTGGCTCAGACCGACCGACCGACCGGCCAATGGACAGCAGTAATAGCAGCGAAAGCACACGAGGCGGGCACAGGATACGTCAGTCGAGCTGCTGGTTCCCCACAGATCGGCGGTCTCCGAGCTGCTGTTCTGTGCTGCCGCCCGCAAGCCCATGAATTAATGGGCTATAGTGGCATGTGTTTGCTGCCAGCAACGGATGCGCCGTGCAAGGGGAGATTGCTAAGAGTTTCCAATGAAAAGTGAAGGTGAAGGAGAGGGCGGGGCGGGGCGGGTCCGGGCGCGCACCTGCGTGAGGGCGCCCAGCGTGGCCAGCCGGCGGGACACAGCCGCCGCAAAGCGCCGCTCCCCGCCGAGGTTGGTGAAGCAGAGGTGGTACTGCGGGCCGAGCACCTGCGGGCCGAGCACCGTTGGCCGCGCCGGTCAACACACGCAGGGGCTTGCGCGGGAGGTGAAGACCGGGGCCTTAAAGGTAGTGAAGGGGTGGTCCCGGAGGTGGGATGCGCTCTGGCTCCCAGGGACACGCGAACCATGCATGGCCTCCATCCGCTGGGTGACTCGCGGCGTACCTCGTTGGAGCGGTGGCTGCGCCCAAACTGCTGAATCGCCTTGTCGGCGGACCACGGCAGCTCCAGCGTGAAGTGCACCCGGCGCCGCTGCCGTAAGCGGGCGCATCGATACCAAAAGTGTCAGCCGGCTGACAGCGCACGCAAGGCCAGCCAGGGGCACATCGGGCCGTGTAGTCAAGCATGGACAAGGAAGGAAGGGGGTGGGCGGGCACCTTGTTCTTCACGCGCCGGTCCGCGTGCAGGCTGATGCCAGCCGAGGCGGCCTCGGAGATGACCGCCACGACCTTCTTGCCGGCTTGGAACAGCTCGCGCTCCGCCACGTTGATCATCTCCAGCGAGGTGCCCGGCACCCCGCTCGCGTTGCGCGCCTCCCACTGGATGGCGCCTATGAGGGCGACAGCAGGGACATTCGACCATCGGGCGCGATAACCAGTAGTCCCATCACCTTGTTTGGCTTTGCGGCACAGACAACGCGCTGCGGGGGCATCCCCACTGTCTGTCTACTCAGGTCTACTCAATGCGCCAGAATTATGGTTTCTTTGAAGATCGGTGTAAAGCGGATCGCTGCCGATTAATACACATCTTATTGCATGGACCATATGAATGAATGGTTGAGCCCTGTGCGGACACTTCTCCGCAACCACCCACTCATCACCTGCCAACCGGATCGATCATCACACCAACCCTGCTCGTACAAAATACACCCCTGTGCGAAAAACACACTGACTTGGCACCAGCTGAGCACGGATAGCTTTGCAACTTCCTCCATTTTACTTTATATATGTCCCGGCGTGTTCAGCCGCGAGCCAGTACATAACACGCTCAACAGCAAGCGGGCGCCGGCCTCATCTGCGGTATCACTTGCAAGCACATGTGCGTCTCGCATATGGAAAAAGGGCCCCCCTCCTTCTCCAGGATTTCTTTCATCCGATAACACATCTAGCGGGTCGTAGCTGGGTAGCACGCTGGTCGCACAGGGTTGCGGTGAGAATGCTTGGGTCGGAGGGGGTTGGCGGGTGCGCTCGTGAGGGTAGGCGGCGCTCGGGCCGTCAGCCACCCTGAGCACACCAATGATGGGTGGACCGACGGCCCCCGCCCCCATCCCCATGTTCAATGCTGTCCACATCCTGCTGTCTGGGCTCACCATTCTTCTGCCGGATGAAGCGCCCCTTGCGGCCCGTCATCTCTGCCACCTTCTGCGAGCCGCCCAGGCGGTCGATGATGTCGTCCAGCGGGTTGGGTGGCAGCTCCACCGCCAGCACCGCGTCCCGCAGCTGCGCCTGCACCGCCTTGGCCGCATCGTAGCGCGCCTTGGCGACCGCGTACCCAGACCGGGCCTCCTCCTCCTTCAGCTGAGCCGCCGCAGCTTCCACCGCCACTGGGTCTTCCTCCAGGCACGCATCCGCTGCGCTGGGCCGCGCGCTGCTGGCCACCGGCCCAGCGCCCTCCGCTTCCTCCTCCTCCTGAATCGCTTTACGACGCTTCCGCGGAGGCGGCCTGCGAATGCGTCCCCTGATTCTCCCAGCCTTTTTGCCCCCCTCCTCGTCATCCTCTTCCTCAGACGAGCTCCCAGATGCTTCAGAATCAGAGCGCGCGGCCGCTTCCTCTTGGTCCTGCACATACAACATGGACGACGGATGTGTCAATAGCAGAAGATGGAAGGTCAGACGCGCCTCAGGGGCGGCGGGAAGGGACGCGATTGTCCATATAATACACGATACAAGCAGGGGGTTTGTAGGAGAGGGACAACGGGCGGCGAGAGGCAGGGGGGGGGGAGAGAGCCTGGAAACGCATTGGCGGAAAAAAGGAGGATAAAGACGGGTCCGTCGACGATACCAGAGAGGAAAGAGGAGAAGGGGGGGGGGGGGGGAGGGGATACGGGGAGCAAAGGGAAGGCCGCACCTGCGAGCCAGCCTGCCCGTCGCTGCTATCCTCGCCGCTGCTGCTGTCCTCCTCGTCCTCCGAGCTGCTCTCACCAGACGTGTCGCTGTCCGACGTGACGCGGATGCGGGTGTTGTAGCTCACCGGCGCGGCGCGCGCCCGGCGCGACCCCAGCCCCGCGATCAGCGCCTTGGCCTCCTTCAGCTCCTTCAGCTCTGCCATTGTCTCCGTTACCCACTCGTCCGGGTGCCGCGGCAGCGGGAAGTGCTCGTCCACCAGCTTGAGCAACGTCTCGCGCGGACCTATGCGGGGCGGGCGCCACAGGGCGAGTCAGCTCCAGCCACAGCCGGACGGACTCGGCAGGGCGCAGGGCGGACAGCCCCAGACACAGCGCCTACCAGAGACAAAGTCGTCTAGGTCGACGCCCTTCTCCTGCATCGCGCCCGCAGCGGCGGCCTCGCCGGTGGACTGCAGCCCGATGACGACGCAGTGCCCGGCGGCAAGGACCTCCTCCGCCTTGGCCACTACCGCAGGCACCTGCACGGGGGTGCGGGACTCAGCAACTCTCAAATGCAACGCCACCCCTTGCTAGTTGGGGAAATAGCAAGTGGCGAGGGAAGGGGAGGGGGGGGGGAGGTTGCACATACTGCAACAGGTATAAGTAGGGGGCGAATCATGGCATCAGCCGCTGGCGCACCTTGGCGCTCATGCACATCCCGCGGAAGAAGCGCTGGTGCGCCGACCAGAAGATGCGCCATGCCCTGCTGGACCCCTCGGCGCCAGCAGCCTCCGCTGCCATGAACTCTTCCCGCAGCTTGCACCACAGCTCGGCGGACCTGGAGGGAGAAAGGGGGGAAGGGGGAGGGAGCTCAGCGTCGGATCCCTCCGACGGAGTCATGTGACACAGCCGGTCACCTTCGGGTGCCGACATGGTCATACAAACACCGCCCTTCCTGAAAGGATATCAGATGTGGACGCAGCTTATGCTTATGTAGGTTGAATGCAAGGCACATGTCAGGGCAATACTGCGGGGTCTAATAGATACGCCGGCATCTGTAACATCATCCACACTTATCTGACACGAAACCTGTCTCGGCGGCGATTCATCAAAGGATCTACCATCCCCCCTTCCAAACCATCACACATCGTTTTTGCCTGGCTCATGGTGTTGCACGACCGGGATCAGCTTCCGTGCGTGCAGCTACTCTTGCACTACTGGCCAACACAAGAAAGGTGCTTAGGGGCGGCCACTGCAGGAATCAACTTGGCACCCTCATGCTACCAAGGACTTACGTGCCTTCTCCCGGGCACCCCCTGCCGTACATGCTTCGCTCTCAAGGTGCTTTGGTGGTGGACCTCCTGGAATTGACTCTGCACCTCTTCATACAATCAATTGCCTGAGGAAACGCGCAGTTGCTATAGACAAGAAGACGGAGAGGATTGGGGAGAGAACTCAATCCACAATATTCCGCGCGCGCAAAACTTTACTTCGCCCATTGCTATGGGTGATAATCCACAATAGCACGGGTAAAACACTTCCTGACGGGCTGTATGCAGTTTTGTACGTTCCTGAAGACCAACCTGTATCTCCCCCGCAGCCAAGCCGCATGGCCTCGTCGGTGATGCTTGCACCGTGGTCTGCCAGAACCTTCAGCCGATTGAGATAGCCATGCCGCGCGGCATCGGTGTGTGTGTGTGTGGGATCCATGCAAAATGCCCTTCTGCATGCTTGACAACAGCGGGAGACTTGGCAATGGTAGGTCTCCGCTAAGAAAGGCGCATGCTGGCTCACCTGTTGTATGTCTCGTTGAAGTCGGGCGCGAGCTCCGTGCGCATGGTTTCAAAGGTGCAGTTGGCGAAGCTGAGGGAGCGCGAGACGTACATGCCGCGCGCCTTCATGTCCATCGCCACCAGCTCCAGCGCGGCCATCCCGCGGCTGCCCAGCCCCGCGAGAAACTCGCCGAAGTTTGCAAAGGACAGGTTGCCGGCGCCCCACAGGCCCAGGCGGACCATGTAGCCCAGGTGGCGCGGCTCGGACGCACCTGCGGCGCATCAGTGCTCGGTCAAGCCAGAACCATGCGGCAGAGCGGGCGCATTGCCTGCACTTCGGGTGTGGGCTGTGATAGACTTTCGAGATGGCGAGATCAACCAGTCTACACATGCTACACATAATATATATGCAATCCCAACCTATCAATCTAAAAGAGCCAGCGCACCTGTAAGATTCCCTACTAGAAGCGTGACATTGGGCTTGCTTGCAACCTATTAAAACATTCGCTATAGTTGTGTTGTTGTTTAGTCTACATTCGGCCTCTGGCAGGCAGGGCTGGTTCTTGTTTTCAGTGTAATGATTTCCCTGTCAGCACCCGTTCCTATCTATTCATCTACATCTATGAACCCCCACAACACACAGGCACACACAAATGCATGCACTGCTAGAGAGCGCCCTTCACACGGAGTGCGATATTTCTGCAGGAAAAAAATGGGAAGGTGGGTTGGGGGGGGGGGGGGGGGGGGGGTAGCACCGGTGGCACTGCAGTAGACCACACGCGCCTTTGGCAGGGCGTTCTGTATCTCCAGCACCGCGAGCCCCGTCCGGGTGGCGTTGGCTGCGGTCTGCGCCTTGCCCTTGTCAGGCACCTGATGGTTTGTTTCAAGGGGGGCGGCCAGGGTTAGGGCAAGCAGCAGGGGTGCGGCATTGCTATGAGATCTCCTGACTCAGTGAGTTCCGCCCGGGGGGGGGGGGGGGGGGGGGGACACATCTTGTGCGCATCTCACTGTCTGGGAAACCTAGCGGCAGCATGGCCTGTGGTGCAACGGGAGAGAGAGAGAGAGAGAGAGAGAGAGAAAGAGGGAAATGGCGAGAGAGAGAGAGAGAGAGAGAGAGAGAGAGAGAGAGAGAGAGAGAGAGAGAGCCAGAGAGGGAGAGACAGGGAGGGACAGGGAGAGAGGGAGAGGGAGGGAGAGGGGGGGGGGGAGACAGAGAGAGAGATACAGAGCTTGTGGTCGTGTCTGTGTCTGTGTCTGTGAGGGTGGGGGAGGAAGAGGAAGGGGGGGGAGGGGGGGGGGGGGGGGGCTACCAGGTTCTTTGCCTTGTGGCACTCGTCAAAGAGGATGAGCCCGTCAAAGTCCTCTCCACACCACTCCAGCAGCTGCTTCAACCGTGTCCTCCTCTGCCATCAGCAGAGAGTGAGCAGGGTGGAGGGAGGTGGGCAGGGAGCGACGGCAGGAGGGAGACGGGGAGGGGGAGGAGGCAAAAGGAAAACTCAGGCTTGAGCTGTGATTGGCCTTCATGTGTGATTCAGTGCAGTAGACTGGGGAGGGTGCACTTGGGGAGGTGGTGGTGGTGGTAGAAGGGGGGGGGCACCTGGTCAGACTGCGCAATGAGCGAGCTATATGTGGAGAAAACCACGCCCTCCTTGATGCCGGGCCCATTGCTCGCGTCCAGGCGGCCGTACGGTTGCTTGTTCAGCGGGTGCACCTGATGCGGAGGGACCCACCCACACCGGCAGCCAATGAGCTGGCCACGAGGGGCAGGCCATGGTGGCGCTGGTGGGGGTGTCGGGGAACAGCAGTGGCTGACTTCTGGCAGGTATGCAGTGAGAGAAGGCGGGGGGGGGGGGGGGGGGGGGGTATGGCAAAGTGATTTTCTCCTCCGGCGGGACATCGCAGTCAATCATCCCGGTCAATAATAGCAGAGCTACCATTGCGCCAGAAACCATTGCTCATAATTACTGCCCCCCCCCCCCCCCCTCTGTATCCTAGGCTAGCCTCCACATGTGACGCTTTTGATGGTCGCCCCTCACATGTGTGTACGAGTACCCGCGCAGGCATCGATTTGGCCGCAGGCTACGGCGGGAGGGGGCGAGCGCCGCACCTCCACCTCCTGCCCGTCCACGTCGTCCAGGTCTCGCCGCGCGTCGATTTTGAGGTCGTTGCTGGTGGAGACCCACAGGTGGCGGCGGCGCCCGCATGCCCAGTTCTCCATGAGCAGCCCCGCCAGGGTGCGGCCCTGGGCAGGCGGGGGCCGCAGCAGCAGCGTGAGGATTTTTTCCTGGCAGCACCTGCGGCCGCTTGAAGGCCAGGTGTATGGCTGCTCTCTGGCCGGGTGGCAAGGTACAGCGGGGGGCACCTTGCCGACGCCAGCGCCGTCCCCGATGAAAAACCCCGCGCGGTGGCCGTCCGGCAGCGTCTGCTCGTGGCGCTGGCATGCGTACACGATCGCCTCAAGCTGCAGCGCCGACAGCTTGTTGTGCGTCACCATGGCCTGCGTCCCAGCCAGACATCAGGCCCACCCCAGCCATCCTTCAGCTCAAGCGGCCCTGCCAGCCCAGCTAAGCAAGAGCGCACCCCCCCTCACGCCCTATCCACCCAGCCCCATGCACATTCACCCCTGACACCGGCATTGCATCTGTTCCTTTCGATATGGGTATGAGGTTTGTCTCCTCCACTCCACCAGGCTCGAGCCTCCCCGCTGTCTGGTGAGGTGATGCGATATTGCATGCGGGAGGGGCATGCGCCTCTCGGTGACCCAGAAAGCTGGCCGCCCCCACCTCGTGCTTCAGGGTGTAGCTAATGTCGGGCGGGTCCACCGACGCCAGTGAGGCGGTCTCCACCACAGGGTCCGGGTGTCTGCGGCCAATGTTCAGCTTCTTCGGCAAGTAGTCCTGCGCCGCAGAGCGTCCAGACAGCGGAGCACCCCGCCGCTCACTGCCTGTCGCGTGGACTCGGTGCGCTGGGTTCTTGCAGGGCGTAATGCTGGGGGAATGCGACAAGGGGTGGGTGCGGCTCCCTGGGAGGGGTTCCCCACCGTGAAGGCGCTGCTCTCGACATGGTGCTCCTCCTCCTCCGCTTCCATCTCAAGCAGGTGCTCCGCCTCCGCCTCCGCTTCCTGCATGCCCGCTGCCGCATCAGCCCTGCCCGGCCGCGCCTCGCCCAGCCCAGCCCTTCCCTGGCGCACGCACAGCCCGCCAGCGCTTGCAGGCCTTGTATGACCTGACTGGTCGTAGTGCCCTGTGCCCGCTGTGCACAGGGCACTGTGCGGGCAGGGGGGGGGGGGGGGGGTACCACGCCATGCTCGGCGCGCCGCACAGTGTTCTGCGCCCGCCGGGATGCCGCCTGCAAGAAGGGCGCCGCGGGATCGGGCTGCACATGCACGGCCGGTGCCCCCCGGACCTGCAGTCGTGCCACGGCAGGTAGTCCGAGACCACACACACAGAGATGAGGGTGCCATGGAGGGAAGAGAGAGAAAGAGAGAGAGTGTGTTGGAGGGCTGGAAGGGGGGGGGGGGGGGGGGGGGGGTCCTTGGATGACCTGCCGCGACTTGAGCTCCATCAGTAACTGCGGGTCCACCATCCCCTTGGCGGAGAGCTTCGCCAGGTGCTGCCACACCGGGCTGTTCCAGTCGCCTGGCAACATCACCTCCTGGCTTGTCTGGCAGCCCGGGCAGGAGAACTTTCCTGACGCGATCAGGCGCGGCATCAACGAGTCCGGCACTGCGCGCCCGCCAACAGCACCCCACAGGTTGAGCATGCCAGCCACCGCAACCTGCCAGCCCTTGGCATCGCATCCCGTTGCCTGGAGCTTTGCCAGATTCGATGCGCCTTGCTAGGAGCTACTATGCATGCGACCATGGATGCAGCTCCCCCCAAGAACCCCTCCCCCCCCAATCACACACACGGGTGCCCCTCCCGGGTCGCCGTGAAGATCATAGCAGCCGCCGGACTCTTTACTCGCGATTGGAGCTTCGATCGAGCATCATGGCAGCTTGGCTTAGTCTCAGCCGATCGGCGGTTTGGGAGGCGGCGCGGTCGCGGACGCCGGCCTCAGCAAGTAAATTCCCGAGCGATGGGTTCATCGGGTCAGCGCGTGGGTTTTAGGTGAAAGGGGGAAGGGGGGGGGGGGGGGGGGGGGGGGTCTGACCGTTGATAACCGCGCTGCAGCCGACGCAGGTTACCCGCAGCTGAGCGGAATCGTGCTGCCCCATGGCCGCGGGTGCCATGGAGAAGCTCATGGTGGCGTGAAACTGCGCCCCCACTGCGCTGGCCCGCGTCGGCCGCAGGAGGCGGCTGCTGGGGTTGTCGGCCCGGTCCGAGACGATCAAGGCGGTTCGCCGGATGATGACAGCCTGGCACTGTCCGCCACCTGTGCCCCCGTCCTGCTTGCTCCACACCGCTCGGCGGCGGCTGATGCGTCTGTCTTGCCCTAGCCTGTTACGAGCTGGACGGCTGTGGGGTGGGTTGCGCCGGTGCTTGTCCTGCCCACTAATACTCGTGCGCTGGGGGGACGGGGGGGGGGGGGGGGGGGGGGCGCGGATGGCTAGACGGGAGGGCGCAGTCTGCTAGATAGTGGTGGGTTGCAGGGATAGCGTCTCGGAGAGTTGGTAGATGAGATATTGCAGTCTCGGGGCCCGGCGTTCCGGCGTTCAGGCGTTCCGCTCAGACCTTATCTCGCAAGCAACATGAAGATAGCGACTCTGTTCCTGTCAAGTTCGAAAAGTCGGTGGTCGCCGCCAACCTGTAAGGATTAGTGCTTGCTCTATTCTGAGAAGTGAATCACGACGCTTAACTTTTTGGTTACAGGGAGAGCGTCAAATCACGACGCTTCGTTGTTCCGTATCGTATTTGCGAAAGTTTCTTTTGGTAATCCTTACTCGCAATGAACTACGAGTACGGAGTTTCACCCGGTACCTGCTTGTACCCGATCTCCACACCTTAAATATTTATCATATCGAATTTCAAATCCGTTGGCTGTTTTAGATTTTATTTAATTAATGAACCATAAAACATCAGGCGGTACCGGTAAATAAATGGTTCAAATTCAATACAGGATAATAATGCAGCCCGCCCGGCGGCCTGTCAGCCGTCAGCATACCTGATTATATTATGTGCGGCGGTACAGGTGCTTGTAAATAAAATTAGTTCTCACTATTTGCTGAAAACTTCCGCCTGAATGCAGGCACCGGTTGACATCTGGTCGCGACCAGACTGTAGTGGACAACGCGCGACCCTGCGACCGCCACATTATGCGCGCGCCGCCTGTGCGCGCCCTCACCCAGCGTGGGAGAGTCACTTGCCGACGTCCTTCGCACTTGGCGAACAGCCGCGGTCCGCAAACAGCCATTCAAAACGAGCAGCGAGACGGTGGCATTCTGCCCGAGCTTAAGCAGACGGCGCCGCGTCACGGGCATGTAGAGCGCTCGCGCGTGATAGTTACACTGTCTGCCGCATCTTGCGCCTGCTCAACCGGTGTCCCCAACCAGCTGCTGGGCCAGGGGCGCTCGCGACCAGCGGGGCGTGACAGCCATGTTGGCGTTAGTGGTGGGGGGCGAACCGGCGGCAGGGGTGGAGCCTCCGGGACCCGCGGACTTGCAGGCGCTGATTGCCGCCACGCCACGCTGCCTGCTGAACCCCGTCCGCTTCTTCGTCAGCTGGAACGGCGTCCTGACGCTCGTATACAGCGGCTTCCCGCCGGCACTCGTCAAGCTTAAGGCGGCGATGCGGGGGAGCTTCGAGGCGCTGCCGACGGAGAACCCCGGCTCCAAGTGGCCAAAAACGACGCTGGGCTGCGTCAAGGTCCGGCCCCGCCAGGCACGCCGCACGTGATGTTAATATGTTAACAGGCTGTCATTACAAGCAGGCGGTCCTCGCGATCATAGTGTGGGGACAAAGGCATGCATGCACACACCGCACTGCTCTGCAGGACGGAAAACGCCTCACGCCAAGCGAGCTGGAAACGCTGAACGCAATCTGCGCGGAGTGTAGCGCTGCGCTGGGGCTGGAGAGCGACACACTTGTGGAGGTGGATGTGCTCAGCATGGTGCTGTACCAGTGCCGCAGCCTGGAGCGCCGTGTCTCCGAGTGGCGCACGCCGTTGGCGGCGGCTTCTGGGCGCGGGGGCGTCGATGAGGCGGCACCGGCGGCAGAGGAGGTGGCGCGCGTGGCCGATGTGGTGAAGCAGGCCGAGGGCGAAAACTATTGGTTTGCGGCGAGCCGAGACGGCAACCGCGAGGCGCACTACCGTGGTGCACCCCCCCCCCCCCCCCCCCCCTCCCGCCCCACAGACACACACAAACGAAAAAGGTCGCGATCCGATGCGGCATTAGGCTGCAACTGTGCGCTTATTCGCCCCTTGTGCGTCCAACCCACCCACTCACCCATGTATCTTCAGGCACATACATTGGCGCAACGCTGGTGCATCCGCTGCAGTGTACCCATTCACGCGATACGCATCGCCATGCGTCTGCCGCGGCGCTGCCAGGCCTGCTCGCCGGCTTCCAGGCAAAGGTAGAGGCCGCGATGCCAGGCATGTATGCCTTCTTTGCGCCCGAGTCGCTGCATGTCACGCTGCAGGCGCTGGTTGGCTAGGGCGCTCGCCCACAAGCCATGCGGGCATTCCCAACCCCCGGATGTCCTTGGCGCCCTCCCCTACTGGATCCATAAATCTTTCAGCCAAAGACGCTTAGACTACACTTGAGGTGTGCACCATCGCAGTGTGTCTCGCATAGGTGGTACTGATTTTGTATGCATTTCAGTCTTTCAAAATGTACATATGTAGCAGCCCCAGGAACGTGTCAAGCAGGCTGCGCAGTCCTTCCCTGTGTGTAAATTGACATACTCCAGAGGCGCTCTGCTGCCCTGTCTACCACCAAAGCAAGATGTGGCTACACAACGTCTGCAGCTAACCCAGCCATCTCCATGGCGTCTGCATGACGTGCCTCTGCGACGCTTCCGGGGGCTGCGGGACTCGCTCTGAGCTGATCGGCCGATATTGGCAAGCGGCAGAGTAACCCTCTACCACCTATCCGCACCAATGGGCTTCGTGTGAACCACGCTGAGTATACCAGGCATCGCCTCAGCTGCTTGTCTTCCTGCCCCGCAGCCTGGCATCAAGTGTATGAAGATGTTGGATTCGGCAGAGGGGGGCGTTATGATCCGGTGTTGGCGCGCGCGAGCACGTTCCTGGCCTGCAGCATCGTGGGGTTGTCGATCATCTGGCCCTTGAACACAAACGTACCGGCCCCGGTGGCCTGGTGCGCCCGGAAGGCAGCCACCAGCTCCTCGGCCGCTGCCACCGCCGCCTCGCTGGGTGAGAAGTGCGCCTGTACAATGGGCACCTGCCGCGGGTGTATGACCTGCTTGCCCTCAAAGCCCATCGCGGAGCCGTCCGCTGCCTCGGTCGCCAGCAGCTCGTCGTCCTTGTAGTTGATCTGCCGTCCGGCGAGGGGGAGCGGAGGCACTCAATCAGGGGCATAAGGCCAGGAGTTATGGGCAACGGGTGCAGCCAGAGGCCACTAGCCACATCAAAGCCATGTCGCATCAGGAAAGGCCCCGCAGGGGTTGCTGACTACCTGGACAATGTCTGAGCAGGTATCCGGCCGCCCGCCAGATTGCACGCGGAGGAGAGAGGGCGGCGTGGGAGGCAAGGTGAATTGGTTCAATGTTTCCCGGAATGCATACACATACACTTGGACAAAATAATGACACAACAGGCAACATCTGTACCACCCACATTGCTCCCCCCAAGATGTGTGCCTGTTAAGGTGCCCTTCAGCCATGCCCCGCGGTCTGACCTGGCCACCAGCAGCAAGCACGCACCAATGGGTTGGATGCCGTAGGCGTGGCAGTGCGTGAGGAAGCACTGCCGTGCAAAGAGCAGCTCCAGCGATCCAGCGCTGCGCGTGGCACCCACACTCGCCGCAAAGTCATCACCGCCTAGGATGGCTGCCTCCAGGCGGAGCGCAGCGCCCGCGCCACCGAGCAACCCCAGCCCTGCCGCGGCCTCCAGCACCTCCCGCAAGTGAAGCAGTCCGTAGGCGCTCTCGCACTGGCGGCACATCGCACGCACACGTCCCAAGCCATAATGCAGTAACAACATGAGAAAGAGCATGAAGTGTTGACCTGCCTTGCTGTTGCATCCCATTGCCGGGGAGTATCAACCAAACATGCATTGGGCACGTGTTTAAACATATTCATTGATAGATACCACAACAATCGGTTGTATGAGAGACAACGCGGGGGAGGGCGGGGGGGGGGGGGGGGGGGGGGCACCATGGTGATCAGCTTGATTGGCTCTCCGGCTGGGTGCCGCGCGGCCAAGTCCAGTATCTATATTGAGCGGGGTTTGCCGTGGCTGAGCACTAAAGGAAGGTGCAGGTTTCCTTTGCATAGAGGTACACGTGTACTAGGCAGCATGTAGAGGAGCTGGATGAACAGGGGGGAGGCGGGTGTGTGTGGTGGGGGGCGGGGGGGGGGGGGTACCATTGGCACTATGTGGTGCAGGTCGGCTGCGCTGTCCACTTTGGGGATCACAATGGCATCAGGCAGCACCGGCCCACGCAGGACAGCTTCCAGATCCGCTTCCGCCACGCCGCTGGATAGGGAGTTGATGCGCACCGCGCGCTCGGAGCGGCCGAAATCCATCGCTGCCGTTGGCAGCGGACCACACCCAAGCGTCACGGCAACAGCCCTTTCGTCATCGCACACGCGGCCAAGACCATGCAGCAGCCGGCAGTAATAGAGGCAGCGCAAGAACTTTGCGTATTTGCGGCAAAAGTGGGCTAAGCTTACTGGCCAGGTATTCCGCCACTTTATTGCGGGCTGCCTCCTTCTGGGTCAGTGCCACCGCATCCTCACAGTCGATACACACCACATCGACATCAATCCCGCGCGCCGCCTTGCTGACTTTCCGCTCGTTGTCAGCTGCAGTCGCAGCGCCAACGCACAGGGTTGGCATCATTCAGCCTCCGCATGGACTCAGAACGGCTAGTAAGAGCGGTGGTGCCCCTGGCGCGAGCGGGTTCTTTCGAGCTACGGGTGGAACGGAGGTGGATGTGCTGTCTGTCGAACTGCCCACTTCTGAAACACGGTGGCATGTTCAGTGTTTGGCAAGATAGAACAAAAATAGTGTAAATAGTGGTATTTGACCCTGGGTCGCAGGTGGTTGGTGTGCACCTGGCATATACAGAAGCGCCCGGCGAGGCCTGTAGCTGTCACTAGACTCCAACCCTCTGCGGCCCAGGACACCAGCGTCCCCGTCAGACGCAATCACGCACGGCGGGACCGGGACCGGCGACAACAGCTTACCTACCAACATGGCGCATGGAGATCCATTGCGCTCACCCTATATCGCCGCTGCTCGCGATCGCCAGAGCTCGAGCTGCTGTCCATCCCGCAGTAGGCCAGGACCGGGCCAGGGTGGAGGCAGCGGCACGCATCATGGTGACGGCCAAACGGCCACCGTGTATAGCTCACCCGGGAGGCGCTCGGCGCTCGGGTTGCCGAGCACAGCAGCACAGCTTAGGTAGATATCCTGCCGCAGCGCGTACACTCTGCCTCTGCCTGCCGTCAGCGTCTAGTGGTTTTCCCGCGGTCGTCGGATTCGTCTTCCTTCCAACCGGGCTTAAAATTGCCCCTCATCGTCGTCAGTGAGGTGGGTCATGGTTCGCTCACGACTACTGTACACGGTATCGGGTTTTTTTGTCCCCGGCCGGGTCGGGCCATGACTGTCACTTTGCTTTCGCACGACTCTAGTCACTACCAGCCCACTGTTTTCTAATTATGGGGAACTGCCCTTTTTGCAATTCACACCAGCCCACTGGGCCAGGGCAGGTAAGGATTAGAGACTACGTGTAAAGCCGGTATTCACATCAGCAGAAAGCACGAGGGAAAATTGCAGGTGCTGAGAAAACCGGTGCAGGGTATGCTGATCTAAACTATATAATAACATGAGCTAGACTGTGCAAAAGGCGATCAGGAAATCAACCGAAAAGGCAATAGGAAACGTCTACTATAGCAACTGCGAGGTGAAAGAAGCAACAGAAAAGGGTGCGGAATGAGCACGAGCATACGTACGTACCAAACTTGCTGGCCGTTTGCACTCCGGTAGAGAGAATGCCGCCCCATGTACCATATGCACGCAAGCCGAGACTCGCTGCAACAACCCCCGCCGTGTGCGCGACAAGCAAGCAAGTGATGGCTTGCGACAAAGTTCCGAACACCATGTATGGACGAACTGACCACGAAGGAAGCATGAAGTTGGGGCGGAAGGACCGCCATGGAAGTTGCGCACACCAAGCAAACCCGCGAACATGTAGACCACCGTCAAAGCGGGTTTTCCGAGGCGGCCATGGCGGTCCTCAACCACAAAAGGGTAGTAGTACCAGTGAATACCCTAAACCGGGGCGGAAGAACTGATGCATGCCCGGTCCGCCGCCAGCTTTGTTCTGCCCCGCCTCGGTTGCCACGATCCATGGGGTGCACCAGCGGGGGTCGTTGCCCCAAGTAGTGGGGGTCGTGGAGGACACGCACGCGAAATCGATCATGTAATCGCCCCCCCCCACCCCGCCAGCGTCAAATGTGACGGCCGCAAGCGGTCCGCTGGGCGAAGTCCACTCATCTCAAGGGTCAAGTCGCAGTCAAGCAACGCCCCCGCTTCAATCGCGCCACATAAGCCCACATATTTTTCAAAGCGGTATGCACGTAGCTCGCGACGGAGCACATGGGCAGGTGACCCACGACGACTAATCCGTAGCGCTTCGGTAGTTCGAGCCATCCGTAGAGCGGAGCCAAAAGGGATCAATACCACACGTGGGGGCCTGGCATGTGACAAGCGTGGAACCCCCGCGCGGACGAAGGCCATGCACCCGCGCAGCGGCGGCTGAATAAGAAGCATGGGGAATCTTGCGGGCTGACTGGATCCGATTGGAAAAGCGATAGGGAGCCCGGCCTGCACGCGTTGTACAAGCGCAGGGTGTCAAGTCGCAAAGCCGCTGCACCCGTAAAATGGAAGCCAAGATCGAGGGCCACGAAGTCATGCAAGCGAATCGCACGACTGAGGTGGCGTTGGACAACCAAGGCCGTGAGTTGATCATCGGAGGCAGCACCCGTACCCGTATCCGACGGCGGAGCTGTATGTAGTACCGCACAGCTGCGATTCTTGCAGGGGAGGAGTTGCCGATGACGAAGGCGGTGCCACGAAATCGCTGGGCGATGGTTTCTTGAGAGCTACAAAAGCGCATGAAGTAACGGTACTGGCAGTACTCCTATCGCCGATAGGAAGCAATTGCTCGGCAGCACAGGCGGCCTCACCAATACCAACTCCAGGATTGGCCGTAAAGGAGATGTGGCGGTGACGCGCAGTCCTCCGCTAGTGCTCGTAGTACCAGCTGATGGATCCGATGCAGCGGTAGGTGGTCGTAACAGTACGGACCGTAACTAACTCGAAGATCTCGTGGGCGTGCCCGTACGCGGCGCGTGTGCGCCGCACATCTTTTCTGCGGTAGAACGTGGTGAGGGCCCATACATTCTCGAACACGCGGCGCGTCTCGCGCGCCCATGGCAAAGCACGCGTAGCCACGGACGACACCTCGGCGCGGACCGCCTCGTACAAGGGGCGAAGGGCGGGCCCGTAGTCCCGTACCAAGGTTGGCAGGACACCCGATTAAGCGGAATTAAACGCCGCAAGGGCCTGAGACTGCAAGAAGGCCATATTCAAACAGCCAAAACCCGCAAGAATCCGGACGATCGCGCCCTCCATGCGTGGTGTAGACAGGCCGCAAGCGTCCATACCAAGCAACGAAAATGCAGCCGAAATGTTGGCGGCATCCACGGCACCCAAGAAAGGGCCCAGCTCCGATGGCGGCATCATGCATCAAGATCGGAAGCCGGTCTGCCGCACCGCGCATACGACCAATAGCCGCATGGCCCCATGGTGGCAGCCGTATCCCGCCGTGCCAAAGGAGGCGATGCGCTCCAACAGTGCGGCGCCACACAATACCTCATGGCGCCGCCCCAACGCACCGGTCATCATACCCGATGTAATGACTAATAGGAGCACCAAGTTACGCGCGCCATCCTGGGCATGGTCAGCGGCCGGGGTACGAAACCCTCATGGGGCCAACTCCGCCCGTACTGCCCGCAACTCGGCCTCGTTGTCACCGGGGTGACGAACGTACCACGTCTTACTGTCATGTACTACCATTAGTCCGACTTTGAAAAGCTCCGGACAACAATACTCATCGAAAACACGCGGAATGTGCTAGGCCGCGGCAGTGGCCGCGCCGCAATCATCCGCGAAACTGTGGCAGAAAGTATCAGCGGCGGTACGAGCAACAACCGCTTGCACCGGGCCCGCAATATCGAGGCTGAAATATAGCGGGGCCGTGACATCACCCTGGCGGACACCCGTACGAGATTGCAAGGTAGCACGCAAAGTGCCGGGATCATGCGGCGCGTAGTAGTACATGTCGCTAGGGCGGTCGTACAGCATCCGGAAAAGGGGATCATGCCATGTAGACGCGGGTGCTGAAGCAAGCCGTCAATTATCGCACCCCGGTATACCTCATTGAAGGCGTTCCGAGTATCCAGGAATAGTAGTCCTTTCCGCTCGTCAGTACCCCGCCCACCGAAAAGCCGCAGCGCCACCTACCCGCATGCTCATATACGCTGTCCCACAGCCAGCTCTCGACTGAAATATGCTTTGCACCGGGGCCATGGCCTCCTGCGCATCCGTACCCACATGCATCAGAGCGTAGGCGGAGGCCGGGCCCGCCACCAGCACATAGCTGATGCCGAGCGAGCGTACTCGCAGCGGCTCGTCGCTCTTCGCCCGCTCCTCGCGCGGGACGGTGGATCGCAACGACGGTGCCACACGCCAAGAAAGCCGCAGTGCGCGAGTGGCTCCTTCTCGCCAGGCAGGGTTCGCCCACATGCGCCATGGGACATACAGATTACGGTCCCCGTAGTTGGCCCACAAAGTAGGCGCAGGTAATAAATCGGCCGGTTGGGTGGTCCCATGGCTGAGTTCTTGGGCTTATTGTTCGGAATTATCAATAAGTTGGGCCGGTAAAACGTACGGGTGGCCCTGACGACTTTTTCAACACCGCCCTCCCGATCATCATTGAGGCCTATCCGGCCCACGTGAGGGCCGTCCAACCACGATTATTAGAGTGGCAGGTAGCTGCAAGATAATGGCCCTAACCCGGGAAGGTGGCGATAGTGTTGGGCACACGCCGTGCATGGGCCGGTGGTACGGCTTTTGAGGTCGGCGGGCGGCGGGCGGGGGTGAGCACTCCCACCTACCCTGAGGGCCTCAACAGTTCACTCTCCGAAAGCTCAGACAACCCCTCACCCTCCGCCAGCTCACACACGGCTACTTAAGTAATACATACACCTTTACATTGGTTGGATCGCGGTTGGGATGCGTGACTTCACGTTGGTCAGCCGGGAAGGTGGGTTCAGCAGTTGCGTGACACCCGAGGATCGCCGACGATGGTACGGGTCGTCGGACTGCATCAGCACGCATCGCGCCGGCGTGTAGCGACCGCGCAACATCGAAACTGAGTCTCGTGATATCACGGCCGTCCAGGCCTCCCTAGAGGTTTACCCCTTACGGATGTGCGCGGTGAGTCCACCACAACGACGGATGGCGATGCATGATGGGTCCCGCGAGTCAGTAGTCACAACGGCTCACTGGCCGTGTGTTCTATGTTGTTGTAACGAAACCGCTGAACCACTACCGCTGAGTGACCCACCACCGTGCACCCCTAGCTGTTCACCCGATACGGGTAGTACGCCGGTACTGTGGACCACCGCATATCCCCATGTAGCCATGCTTCATGACTATGTCCTGAGTTATTTCGGTACCCTTTCTGACCGTCCAACTACGCTCCGCCAGGTGTGCAACTGTGAAATTTTTGATCAAAAGTTAGGCCCCCCTATGGATTTATTAGGGCATTTTCTCGCTAGTCGTACTCTGCTTCGCCACATGGCGGTCGACATCCACAGGGTTTTAGCTGCCTGATCATGCGAGATTTTTATTGCATTATTAGTCATTACGATTCGATGTCATTTTATCGCGCGCCCATATGATTACATGCGCTAGCTGCAACATTCAAGAAATCCATACATATTTCCAAAATCCAGCTACGGGCCACCAGAGGCGGGAACCGCCATCAATGGCAGCCACCGACCATGCATCGCCAACCGCCAACCGCGCCGCTCCACGCAGGCACGCAATAGGGACGCTCTCCCTAGCACACAATCCCGGGCCACTCCAATAGCGGCACTAGGCCGAATGTGAGATGGTGAGGCCGACATGACGGGAAGGGAGAGGGTGCTCAACGAACAACGAACGAGAAGTTAATTGTGTTGATTGACCGGACCAGCAACGCCCGAAGACGCCGGGTCCATCTGGTACTACTCCGTGGCAGTGACAGTACGGGCGGGCGGGGCCAAGGCTTACTACCAAGGTGCCACCCGTGCACGAGCCCCGCCCCAATTCCCAGCCGGGGGTAAAGGCGGAGGGAGGGCTCGCGATTCAGAGGGCCGAGGACGGTCGTCGGGTTAGTTCACCCAGGCAGCGGGTGGGTTGGGGATTATCATTTTATCGGATCCGAACCCGTGGCGCGGAACTCCATGCGTGTAAGTGTAGTTACATGAGCTAGCTGCGAATGGCAGCGTGCAATAGCGACTAGCTATACCCAGGGCTTTCCGTACCTGGATTGCTGCCTAAACGGCCGTGAGTCGTACAAACGCTGCAAGGGTTTCACTGCCAGTCATGTCATGGGGGCGAAAAAACTATTCAAAATAATATGGCAACATGTACCTAATGTACACATATTCTAGGGGCGGTTGTAGCGACTATCAACGTTAATACCAAGGTTGGGCTTCAGTATCTACTGCACTGCAGGCTGCGGAAACTGCAGCCTGCAGTTAAGCTACTGCACTGCAGCCTGCAGTACTTCCCGAAAAGGGGCTGCAGTGCAGTTACCCAAAGTGCCCTAAATCTGACTGGATAACGTTTGGATGGCGCGCCCCAATGATAATAAGCCATATGGCGACGGTTCCGGCGGTCGGAGCGCAGCGGATAGCACCGTACTCGCTCGTACCATGACACGTCGCCGCATCGGGGCACAGACCAGTAGACCACACACACCAGCCGAACCTATCCTCACTTCACGCTTACGCAGGCATCACTACCTGTCATCATCCTCTCGCCAGTCTTCGTCAATTATATGGAGGGAGAACAGTTTGCCGCGAAGCAGGACGCAGCGGCGATGGCGGACGAGGCGATGGCGGAGGACAGCACCGCTGCCGCCGCGGCCAACACTGCCGCCAACACCTCAGCAAGAGTGACACCGACACCAATCGGGACGCAAGCCGATGATATTTCTATCGACGACGACGAAGATGACCCCCTCTTAGGCCTGAGCCCCAGCGAACCCCCCCCCCCTCCTGTCTATCCTCAGCAAAGCCGCCGCCGGCTGCTGGGGCGGCACCCAGCGCGAGAACAACCGTGCCGTCTTGTCTTTTTTCGTGCCGCATGACACTAGCCTGCCGCCTGACGAGCGTATAAAGTTGAACGTCCTGTGGTGTTGCTTGGCTGTGCCACTTAGCCGATACGGGCGGCCTTAACGGTTCTTCCACACTCATTGCCTGGCTCACCTCGTCAACAACGCGTGCTACGGAGCTGTGCTCTTGATCAAAGCCAAAACATATGTGGTACCCCCCCCCCCACACACACACACACATACAACACAGCCACTGACTTTTACCCCCCCCCCCCCCTTTACTGCTGGCTCATGTTTGCTGACTGCCGCCTGCTCCCTACCCGCAGACCATCAAAGTCAAAAAGATCGCCATAGGCTGCAAAGCTGTGCCACCTTGACGAAATAGTCTTCTAGGGGGTGGACATTGTACGCCGATGTGTGCGCCCGCTTTGGCAAGGCAACGCTAACTTTCATTGCCCTTGTGAAATCCAGGTTCACCAGCGTATGCCCCTGCCTCTGTCCCTGCTCCAACTACTGCCCAACCCTCCCGCCCCATCAATTATCTAAATTGTGTATGTTTATGATGTCTGCAGACCTGGCGGATGTTGACCCGCATGCTCCTCATGAAGGACGTGGTGCATCAATTGTACTCGGAGGATGCGCCCATGAGCAAGCGGGACCGCTGCCCGACCCCAACTGACTGGCATGTGGCGAAGGCCGTGGTGGACGAGCTAGATTACCAATGCAAGGTGGTGGTTAAGGCCCATGACAAAGGGCATTGGCTCCTGTCCGACGCGCTGAATCGACTGGCCGGTCTACACCACCATCTCGAGCATCTTGAGCCCTCACCGGCTTGCCAGGAGGAGGAGCAAGATGAGGAGCCCACTCAGTAAGTCCCCCCCTTGGAGCTACCGACGTCCGTGCTGATTAGTTTCACCTTTACGAATAACAAGCATGCCGCTGCGCCGGGTATTTCCAGCTTACCAGAATAACGCTGGCTGAAAGTGTGCCAGCTCAAATTATCATGTTGACTTTCTATATATTACGCCCTCACGTCTGCATGTTTGAGTCAGAGCTAGACGAGATGAGGAAGGACATGAGGAAGGACATTGCCCAGCACATCCAGCCTATGCTGAGGCCGCTCACCGAGTTTGTGCCTGAGAAGGCACACGAGATCATGGCCATGCAGCTGGACCCTAGGTACTGCAAGGGCAACCTGTTCATGCTGATGCTGGGCACGCATGAAGAGGCCCGGGAGTTGCTGAAGGAATACGACGCCAAGTCGCTCCTCCCCGCGCCGGTCCACTTGAGCCGCCACATGCAGACCAAGACGGCTGCTGCTGCTGGTCCATCTGAGCAAGTTGATGCTGGTCCAGACGATGATGATGACGACGATGATGGAGATGCCCTCTACTATGACGATGGTGACGTGAGGCTGGCCACTGACCAGGCTAATGAGGCCGCCCGATTGGCCGCTGCGGAGGCTGAGCTGCGCACCTTCCGTTGTTGCAACCTGCTCCCCAAGAGGACAGAGGACCCGTTGAAGTAGTGGTGGAAGAAGCATGCTTCTTCCTTCCCCCTCATCTGTGAGTTAGCTAGGATTGCTTTATGTGTGCCAGGCTCACAGTCTGAATGCGAGCGCGTGTTCTCTCTTGCTGGTCTTATCCCCATGCACTTAGTTACGAAATAGAATGAACCTGGATAACATGAGTGCCTGCATCTTCGTTCCGAAGAACCTGGACTTGGATGCCAAGGTCAGGGAGCTACTGGCGTCGTGCTACTTGGAGGCTGCTTTCAGCGCCGTGGCGGCGGATCTACTCAAGCTATGCGGAGAGGATTGGCTGGCCGGCCAAGTCCTTGAGGGCGAGGGCGAGGGGGAGGGGGAGGCCAACCGCATTCAATGGGAAGTAGTGGAGTCCATGCTGGAGTAGTATGGAGCCGAGCCAGCGGATGAGAAGGCGGGGGGTTAGAGGGGTTTTTATGCCATCACGCGTGTTTCACTATGCATGCGTTGGGACATCATCGTTGGACACACAAAAATGTACAGACAGTCGGCTTTTCCCCTCAGTAGGCAATTTAATGATATATTACATCTTCCACCACTATTGCTGCAATGCTGCCCCTCTATCTGCATCCGCCATGGCTGCTCCTTTGCCCTTTACTGTCCCGCCCTTCCCTATAATCAGCAGTTTCAGTGCTACTGCAGCTTGCCTGCAGCCTGCTTGCTGTACTGCAGCATAATGTTGACTGCAACCTGCACTACAGCCTGCCTGCAGTGCAGTACTGCAGCCTGCACTGCAGCCTGCGGTACTGGAAAGTGGACTGCAGCCCAACCCTGCCTGGTTAAAAAATACCAGGGTTGGGCTGCAATCAACTTTTCAGTGCTGCATGATGCAGGCACGCTCCAGTGCAGGCTGCAGTCAACATGCTGCTGCAGTACTGCAGGCTGCAGGCATGCTGCAGTGCAAGCTGCAGTAGCACTGAAACTGCTGATGATAGGGAAGGGCGGGACAGTGAAAGGCATATATTTGGGGCACTTGGGTAACTGCAATGCAGCCCCTTTTCGGGAAGTACTGCATGCTGCAATGCAGTAGTAGCTTAACTGCAGGTTTCAGTTTCTGCAGCCTGCAATGCAGTAGATACTGCAGCCCAACCATGGTTAATACCATGTGATTTCCCGATCGTCTCTTTTAGCCAGCCTATGTTAAAACATTTAGTACCCTGCATGTAGTAGCGACGTGCAGGTACGTAGATATATCGGGGTCGCGAGATGCCAACATGGCGGCCAACCCTGACATCACCATATTGTATCATCTTTTTTTTCCCCAGTACTTCCGTGCATTCTCTGGACGCTATCCCTGTAACCGCCAACCAACCAATCCTCGCGCAAGCTACCGTACCAGTACCCGTACCCTGTACTGGTACCACCAGCAGTAGCAGCGCATGGGTACCCTGGCCTGGTACCATCAGTATTAAGGATGTGTTGGGACAGTACCTCGTACAATCCTGTGGTGTGGTCCTCGGCCCGGTTCAGACGGGTATAGAAGAGCTAAAACACCGAATGACGACATCTATGTCCGATCAGCATCTTTTTCGAGCTTGATATCTCAACAGGGTTTCGGAGCTATGGTGGCGAGCCTGTATGACAACATACGCGGGTTCTTGAAGCATTTCAAGATTTCATGGGTTCTCCTTCATCCGCTATATCCGGTGTAAGACCGCTTCGCAGCTTCCGGTGACGCGATCATCAATTCCCAGCAGAAGTTGTCCTACATCAAGTCTCCAGTGCGGATGATGATTCCGGCTTCTGTGGCTCAGGTCCTAGGATCTCTACCCAGACTTTCCTGTCCTCCCTCTCCTCGGAACCAGGAGGGGTGTTGGGACAGTACCTCGTACAGTCCTGTGGTGTGGTCGTCGGCCCGGTTCAGACGGGTATACAAGCTCTACAATATCGGATGATGACACCCATGTAAAAACTTTTTGGTTACAGGGAGAGCGTCCGGAGAATGCACGCAAAGTACTGGGGGAGGAAAAAGCCTACATTTAAGCAGAACCCATGTCCGAACGGCATCTTTTTCGAGCTTGATGTCTCAACATGATGCTTAAATGTAGGCTTTTTCCTTCCCCAGTACTTTCCGTGCATTCTCATGACGCTCTCCCTGTGAGCAAAAAGGCATTACCCTCTGTCAGCGCGCGTATAGGAAGTGTTGGTTGCCACACGAGGTCGCCGCAGAGCAGCAACAGACGCACAGCCCCCGCTACCTCACGAGCCACACGCCTCACACCGGGCCACCGATCTAGTACCCCGCTACGGATCCGCGTAGACGCCTGAGCCACTTGACGCCCGCTGACCCGTGAGCAGCATGGGGAACAACAAGAAGAAGAACCGCGGCTCTCGCAGCGCGGGCGGTACCCCCGCCAAGCTGGCCGCCGCCGCCGCCGCGGCGCCCAGCGGTGCGGGACATCGTCAACCCCCCCCCCCCCCCCCCCCCCCCCCCCCCGGCCCCCCTCCCCCTCCCGGTTCAACCCCCACGCCCTCGCAGGGACCCGCGCATGCCTACATCTTCAAAACTTCCGTTACAGCCAGCATTTGCTTTTTCCTAAATACCTCTTCATAGCCCCCGGGGCCAACGGCAGTGCGAGAGGCTAGTCGGATCGCAGCATCGGGGACACCGTGATCTGGGCTAGCAGGTTCGGGGAATCGGTGAAGCGCCAGCGGATGTGGCCGGAACCGTCAATTTGAGTTGACATCGTGAGGCTCTACCTGAAACCCGCGCCGCTGGGTTGTCGCTTGACACGGGACGGCCATGTGATGGCGTTGTCGCCTTGTTGATGCGGCAGAGGGCGCGCGGGGGCAGCCTGAGAGAGGGGCAGTTGTGTCGATCCCCCCCCTTCAGTAGGACGGCCATGGTCCCTGACGTACAAGCTTTGGTCCCGCCTCTTGGTGCTTTTGCAGTGGCGGAGGAGCTGGAGGGACTCGGCGCTGTGCCGACGCTCGAGGGCTCGCCGGAGGAGCTGGCGGCGCCGCTGATGGAACACTACGCGGGGCGGCAGCCGGCGGTGGTGGCCGGCGCCGCCGCGGACTGGAAGGCGGTGGCCACCTGGAATTTCGGCGTGCTGCAGGTTGGGTCCGCCGCTGCCTTCCAGGCAACTTTCGCACCCAAATGATAATCTGCCTATCGCTGAAAGACCAACTGACCCACCCCCTCCCCCTCCCCGGGCATGCAGTCTCTGGTGCTCTCCAACTGCCCCCGTGGGGAACCTGTGGACCTCATCACCTACAGCAGCGACGGTGAGAGGCGACGGCGCGCTTTCTAAGTGCTGAATCGGAGAGGGTGGGGGGGGGGGGCATCGGCATGATGGCGTGGATGTGGCAGGGCGGTGACATGAGGTGATATGCATGCGGTGATCTGGTGACTCAGGCGGGTACAAGGTCAACCGTGTCGCGGACCTAATGGAGTACATGGAGCTGCTGCGCCAGCGCAGCATCACGTCCAAGGGCGCCGGCAAGAACTGCCCAGCCCTCAAGCGCTACGGCATCGATGTGCCGCGCAAGGCCATCGCCGACAGCTGTCCCGTGCCTCAAGTGCTGCAGGTGAGCCTCCTCACCCGCCCCCCATCCCCGCGCCCCACCGCCACCTGCTCGCAACCGCAGATCATGTAGCTCCCCAGCCCGTGCATCGGACTGGTCGATTGATCCCCTGCGTAACTGCCCCTCCTTTCCCGCAGGATCTGCACGCGTCCAAGGCGCTGAAGATGCGCGACCTGATGGGCCGCTACTTTGCCAAGGTGGCCACCTCCGGCCGCAGCGTCTTCGGGCTGTGCCGCCACCCGCCGCTTGGCTATGGCCACTTCATTGTGCAGGTGCGGCCGAACCATCACGTGCCAGCCAGCCACCTGGCCATCCATTCCCCCCTCCCCTTCCCTGCCGCTTGCTACCATCACGTTGCTAACATCCATATGGCT
>VCJN01001283.1:0-41602 GCA_006384855.1 Tetraselmis striata | reverse complement strand
GGAGTAAGAACACGGCGCATAAGAACCCGCCCGGCATAGGTCAAATGTAGACGAAATTATAGCGGAACTACAGCGGATGTTCTCACAGGTTGCAGGCGCGCCCAATTTGAGGCTGATTATGGGTTTGTTATAGGTGCGTCGGCACCCATTAACTAGGCACCCAAAATAGGCAATATAGGTTTATCCGGGAACACATCACAACACGCGACGAGCAATTTCCCATCACGTCGGTGCGAAGCAGTTCATTATTGTTACCCCATACACTTTGCACCCGCACACCTACTAGAAACTTACGTCAGCGGCAGGTATCGGATGACGCCGGGCACGCCGGGCCGATGCGCGCATGCACGCACGCACGGGGTTGACGGCGGTGGGTCCCTGTCTGCGCCGATGTGCGCTGTGCCAGGCGCGCGCGGCGGAGGAGGACGGCGGGGAGGGCGCGATGGAGGAGGGCGACGAGGACATCCAGCAGCCGACCGAGGAGCAGCTGTTTGTGGGGAGGCCGTCCGGCGCCAGGTGCGAGGCCCATGCTGCGCTCCGAGTTGTAGGGTTTAGGGCCTCGGGGTTAAGGGTTTCGGGTGTCAGTTCAAACAATCAATCAGGATCGGTGTAGAAGGTTTGAAATTATTATGAGCCATGTAAACCTAAGCATAAACCCTAAAATATTCAGGGTTTGAGCTTAGTGTGATCAGAAAGCTCAAACCCTGAATATTTTAGGGTTTGAGCTTTGTGTGATCAGAAAACGTAAAATCTGAGCATGGGTAGGGTTTAGCTATTTTGCTTGGGGGTTGGGGGAGGGGTGATTCAGTCCAACAAAGGTGGTTTGGGGTTTGTTACCTAAGATAGCCACAGCACCAGCATTGAGTCGCGAGGCTCAGACCAGGGCAGGGGAGTCCCTGCCTGTGAGACTCAGGGACGCACTTCTCCTCCCTCGCGGCACAGCTCGGTGCCGTGCGGCTTCGGTTGCCCCTTTCAGTGCCTCTTTGATTTTGGCTCGGTGCCGTCCGGCGCTCTCGCAGGAAACGCCCCGCGGAAGGTCCGCCTGGCGACGAGGAGGAGGAGGAGGAGGAGGAGGAGCTGGGCGAGGCGCCGCCCCGCCCCATGCGCCGCAGGCGCTGAAGGCAGCCCCCCCCCCCCCCCCCCGCCCCCCCCCCCCCCCCCCCGGGCCGGGGCCACGCTCCCCGGCGACTGGCGGTCAGCGGCCAGGAAGGGGCGACCATCTCTTCCAGGAGATCGTACCAAGCAGTCCCGTCACCCTTTCCTCTATGAAACCCTAACATCCCAAGCCCTAAATCCTGAAGTGTCCCTCTCTCCCGCCACCGCCACCACCGCCACCATCGGCGAATTCACCAAGACCCCCCCCCCCCCGGCCCTCCCCCACCTGCTGTACATCCACACACCGCAGCGCTGTAAGTAGTGATCCAAGCCTGGAGACTTGATGCCATCGGACGGCGTTGGCGGAGTCACCGCGCTCTGCTGCGCGCGCTGAGTTCTTTAGTATTACGCTGGGCGGCTGGCGGCTGGGCCGGGTGACCTGCCTTTCTGGACTCCTGGTACCGCGGCACGGTACTCGGGCAGGGTCACCCTACGTGCGAATTATACCCTCTGCTGCCTGGACTGCCAGAGCTCCCGCGGCAGGTCCCAAGTCTTTGACTCAAGGAGGGGGGCGCTTTGTCCTCATATGGCTGCGGCATATATGGAATGATGATCAATGGACCCGATGCTGCCCGGCGGATTGTGCGGGGAGCCGGCGGGGTGCATGTCACATGCGCACCCGAGCGGCTCGCGCTGCAGCACAAGGAGGCAGGAACGCTGCGTTCGCGCGACATAAACAATCAGAACTCTGCACCGTTGTTATCCGAATTGGGCGCCGGGTCTTGTTGAGTCGTTCTGACAGCCCGCGTGTCGGCGCGCTGCACAGTAGTGCTTGGCCACCACGATATGGTTTCGGAGCGGGGCAGTGCACGGCGATATGTACAAGTTGCAATGCACAGAGATCCAGCCGCTGCACGACGCGCGAGCGTCGTAGCTCGAAGACGCGCTGCGACACGGCGCACTGCGACAGTGCGACTTCAGCAGCGGCGCAGCGCCACGCGGCGGCCCGGTGGCGGCGGGCCGGCAACCGGCGTGTGCTAGTCGCTCATCACCATGGACTCAATCCGTTGAACCTCTGGTGCCGCCATGGGAATGAAGCATAAGGAACTGCCATCGCATACCACCACTAGGAACTACACCATCGTGGATAAGGAACCCTCATGATTGTACGCGCGGAAGGTCGGAGTGTATGCCGGTGCAGTAGCTAGGTGCTTCGGCGCAGTGGGGAGCGGCGCAGTGCCAAACCACCCACAAGCGAATATTACTACATTTCTATAAGAATATTTCCATAAGATTATATCATTATACACTATCCGTCCGTCATTACAGAATGCAATTTCATGGTTGTGTATTATATTTCATCGGTCGGTTCCTAGCGACTACAATAATGGAATAATATGGTCGCCAGTTCGTTCACCGCGCCGTTGTTTTCCCCCCTTCCACGACAGGCGGCGCATGCCCTGGAGTGAGGGCTTGCCCCACCATTCCAAGCATGTAGTTGAAGCAGGGGACGGCGACAGTGAAAGTGCGTGATTGTGAAGCGCCGCGGCCGAGCGTCGCGACTCTGAGTAGGTTATATACAGTGTTGCGCCTGACGACACAGGGATTGTGAGTGACCCCTCCTGGTTGGGGGGGAGGAATCCGGCGCAGTGGGTGGCTCCGTTATTGTTCTAGCCAGCTTGATATGTGTTCAGGGTTTAGGGATTAGGGCTTTGCCAAAACCCTAAAACGCCAAACCCTAAAACCCAGCCGTGCACCCTCGGCTCGTCCGCTCATGCGTACGGGTTGTGGTAGATGTTGGTGTCGGCGGTGGCGCCGGTGATGTCGGAGAAGCTGTTGGCGATCTGCTCCTCCTTGGGCACCGTGATGGGCGTGGTGGTGGTCGCCCAGCTGGGCATCGGCTGCAGCGCCGGCGGCTCGGGCGCTGCCTCCGCCCTGGGCGTCCTGTACCGCTGGAACATGCCGCTCCACGATGACCGCATCTTCGGCGCGGTGGTGAACGGCGCGGCGGGGGTGGGGGCGCGCGTGAGCAGCTTGCTGCCCACCGGCTCCGCGCGCAGCAGCTGCCCGATGTGCACGCGCTTGGAGGAGTAGTGGTCGCCGATGCTCGCGCGCCTCACGTACTCCTGCGCGTAGCTGTCCGCACCGCCGTCGCCCGCGGTGTACGGGTTGTGCTGCGCCGCCGTCACGCTCCACCAGCGCGCGGTGCTGCTTCCGGCCCCCCCCTCCTCCTCCTCCTCGTGGTCCAGGTCCTCGATCTGGTGCGAGTGGACCCGCTGCAGCCCCCGCGGCGCCGCCGTGGGCGAGGCGATGTTGACCGCAGCGACGGCGTCGTCCCACGTGGCGCACGGCTCCGCATCCCCAGTCGTCGTGCGCCAGTCGGTCGGCTCGTGCACCGCCTGCCGCGCAGCATGCAGCGCCATGTGAGGGCCGGCAGGGCGGGGTCGGGGGGGGGGGGGGGGGAGGCAGCGGGGGGGGAGGGCTGCTGCGCACCGCCTCCTCGCACATGATGATGAGGTCGATGTGCACTGAGATGTTGCCGTCCCTGTCCACCAGGTTGATGCTCACGTCGTCGCGGCCGTACTTCATCGCGGGCTCCGCCGACACGCCCCCGATCGCCAGCGGCACCTCGTACCCCGTGAGGTCGGTGATCCACAGCTACATCAGGAAAGTGGGAGGAGGAGGAGGGGTGGGGGGGGGGGAGTCAGCAGGTGATGGCATTGCCCTGTCCATGGCGACCGGCCCCCCTAACCTTCGCTACAGGCGCATTAATCGGGCTGGGGCATGAGGCAATGCGCTGTGCTGCTGCTCTGGACTGGGTGGGGGCGGGGGATGGGAGCGGGGAAGAGAACGGGGATGGACGGCCAGACCTAGCTGAGGTTAGGGTTTATGAGGGTATGGACTTGGGACATGAGCCCGGGGATTCAGGGCAGCGCGGAAGCAGTGCTACCAGGGCAGGTCTGCGGGAGGGAGGCAACGTGTCCCTCAGCGTCCACAAGGGGCTGCAATGTATTGAGCAGCCACAAGGGGGGGAGGAGGTCATTTTAGTTGCGTAGGGATTACGTGCGCCTGAGAGGCAGGCGAGCGGGTCTATGCACAGCAGCAGCGCACCAATGGCTTGGCGGGTTTGGCCCAATGCTATGCTAGTAGTGAAAGCCTCGGCATCCCCCCCCCCCCCCCCCTCCCTCTAGCATCCTATCATCTGGCCCGGTCACGCATCCACCAGCCGCACAGGCATAGACCTCTCTGTTTCCGGTGACGCAATATCACAGGGCGACACATTAACCTTATCCCCTGTGGGAAATTATTCATATAGGGGCACTTCCTGGTCCCTCCTTTCCCATCCTCTCCCCCCCCCCCCCCCCCCCCCCCCACCTTCCGCCTGCCCCCTCTGTGCCCGCGACAGGGCGCCCAGGTGGGCGGCCGCACCTCCACTTTGAGGTCGCACAGCGCGCCGCCGACGAGCATGAGGCTCTGGTTCCAGAAGGGCAGCCCCCGGTTGGGTGACACCGCGGTGGTGCGCACCCCCGGCAACTCCCCACCGCCCTGCTGCTGCGCCTCGCCCAGCTCCCTCAGCGTGCAGAACAGGCGACCGCCCTTGCCCACGGCGGCTTCCAGCGGGCGCGACCCATCCTGCGCGTCCACCGCCGCCAGGACCGCTACCTCCAACCGTGCCGATGTAAAGTGCGTCAGGGACGCCGATGGCGGCGAGTACCCCGCCATAGCGCGCCCCTTTGCGGCGGGCGCTGTGCGCTGGGGGCCGAACGCCGGACTCGGGGGAGGAGTTCGCTGGCGGACGGCGCCGCGGAGAGCTGCGCTGGCCGCCTGCCGTGATCTATGCTGAGCGTAGGAGGGCAACGGCCGGCGTCGCAGTCGAACCCGCCGGCGGTGCGAACAGTAGCTTCTAAGGAGTCGTCGCTGCCTTGTGTAAATCTGCATCCCTAATCGCAGCAACACAGCATCAAGACAGCAGTGGCAAAGGCCGACGTATTCGGCCGGGGGGCGGTGTGGGAGGGGGGGGGGGGGGGGGGGGGGGTTCGTCGCAAACAAAAAAACAATCGCGTGGTCATCTATACTTTTGTGGCATATATAAGATTATGGTCCCTGCATCATACATACATTTGCACGTACATTATGCATGGTCCTGACATACATATTTACACTTAAAGATTTAAAATAGCAACCCGTAATGGATTATATAATAGGGAAAATTGCAAAACAGGGTACAATTCTGACTCTATTTGCAGAACAAGGGGAAATCCGGCTGTTGCAAAACAGGGTGCAATCCCGAGCAGCGGCAGATTATTGCAAAACAGGGTGTATTTAGTCGCAAAACAGGGCGGTGCAAATCGGGTTATGGCAAATTGCAGAACAGGGTGCAAGGATTACCCGTAGACGGCCGGATGCCCGGCGGCCCGGCCGGCGGCGGCCCGGTCCGTCGTCGCATCAACGTCCGGCGGGGCAACGACGGGGGCACAACCAACGCGCTGCATTGACGTGTGACAGATGAAAGCTTGTCGACGATTCGGAAGGTTGAAGTGCTGAACCAACACGCACGCCCATAGGAACCGCCGCACATGCGAATGACTGGTAGGGCGGATCGATGGGGCACGACCGTAAGCCGCCGGCGATATATTCGAAATATGATCCCCAGACGTATACACACACAATATCGCTAAAGGCGCTACCAGCATAAATTACTGGTAACTGGACCCGAACCCTCCTTGGCGCGCATCCAGGGCCGGTCGAGCCGTCGCACCGCCCGCCGCCTGTTTTGCAATTGTCCAAGAGTGGCAAAGTCTGGAACCCCCTGGTTTGCAATATTTGCACCTTGTTTTGCAAAAGCCGGGTTTGACCCTGTTCTGCAAAAAAAATCAGAATTGTGCCCTGTTTTGCATTGATTACATAAGGGCTTTCACAAAAGCGCACTACAAACAGAACTAACGTCAACTGTGAAAGGTTGCCAGCAAAAGAGAGACATAAGCCTGAAACCAAGGTCGAGCAGGAGGACAGGGAGCCAAGAAACAAGAAGGAGCCAAGGGAACCACGAAATCACTTAGCTGCCAGGGACCAAAGGGATCCCCGCCCCGGGGTAGGCTATCAGCCGCGGCGAGGACGCTTGCAGCCAATGACCCGGGTCATAGCAACACATGCCGACGAGCGACGCGACGCCTGCGCAGGAGTACCATCACGTGCCGCACGCGCGGACGCGACCCCGCCAAGAACGTTGTCTGCATGTGCCATGTTGATGAGGAAGTAAGGAGAAACGGCGGCGCCACGCAGACAAGAGCTGGCCGATTTTTTGGCCAGTGTGTGTGTGGCTAGCTTTCGCGAGCTCCACCAAGAAAGCCTCGGCGTGCGGGGCCAGCGAGCCAAACTCGGAAACGGCGAAAGGAACAAAGCGAAGCATGCCGGCGGCGTTTCGGACACCCTCGTCATACTTCTGGATTTTGTGGCGCTCTGCAGCCCTCAACGCAGTCGTTGGATCCGAGCTTGACACGCCGAGGATGGGGGCAATGGTGGTATCGATAGCAACCCTGTTTCCGCGGATACCGCCATACCCGAAAAGCCCAACATCGGCCAGCCGGCCGTCGCTGCCCTTCGGGAGAGAAACAAGCACCGACGGGTCCGTGAGGATCTGGACACCCACGCCCAGCGCGGACTTCACGTCGTGGCAAATGTCGGAAAGGCCATGTGCGGCCCACTCGTGTGCGGCGTGATTGGAGTCGCCCCCAGAGCAACGTGCCACGTGATCAGCGTATGCGACCGCCCAAGTTGAAGGAGTGAGCTCCACGCCCGCATCCTCAAAACGGGCAAGCATACCTTGTACCGAGAAGGAGCAAGAAGCAAGCACAAGAGCATGGCTCGCCAAGGGAGAGGACAGGAGCCGCCGGAAGGCCAAATGGGCGGCAAGCGGCAACACGGAACATGGAATCGTAGTACTCAGGGGAACGCTCACGGACTTCACCAAGGCGACCCTCGCTTGGAGGATCAGTCACCAGGAACGCTGTCGCAGCGCGTAAGAGGCGGCCTCGGAAGCGGTTGCTGTCAGGGCCACTTGTAGGCATACGCGCAACGAGCTTTGCGAAACGGACCGTGTGAATGCGGTGGCTCAGGGTTTCCTGTACTTTCCGCATGGAGTGCAAGGGGAAGTCCGAGTAATGCGGGATAGCTCGGAGGTCGGCCGCCGAGCGCATTGCAGACGCCGGCTCAGCCCCGGCGGCCGAGCAGCCGGCACGGGCAACGTGGGAGCGCTTGGAGGGGAGCAGCTTTAGGGCAGAGGCCAACGGCCCCGCTAGATCTTCGAGTACCGCGTCTCCACACTCCTCAACGACACGGGTATGAGCGGCGCGAAGCTCGACAGCCCACATCGGCGCCGACGCGTTGGCGCCGGCATCGAGCTCCAACGTTGGGGTGGCCATAGCCTGGTGGATCGAGGACGCCCCAACAAGGTAGAGGCTATGAGGGCTGGATACGCCGGACGGGTCGGAAAAGAACGCCCCGGCGTCGCTCAGGGTGGCGTGTTGAGCACGGAGGAAAGTCACAGCTTGGCCAACCACGAGGGCGGCAGCGCCGATGTGGGAGGCATCTGCTATAACCACATTATCGCCGATGCCGAGGCCCCCAAATTGGACCGGGAGGGACAGCTGCGTGCGCATGGAGGGCGTATCCAAGAGGTCGGGGCTAACACCCCATATGCCGGCAAGCGTTGAAAATGCGGCGGCGTCTGCATCTTCGAGGAAAGACGTAATAGTGTCGCCATACCCCTCGGATCGACCCAAGCCCCGAGGCGTGGAGCGGAGATGGTGGCCAAAACGACGGCCGCAAACTTGCAGCAAGCGAGTAGCAGTGTGGGAGTGGAAGTGGTCTGCCAAACCGACAAGGCGGGAGCCGAATTGGTGAAATCTTTCGACCGTTTTATCCAGCAGTTCCCGGGCGAAAGTGGCCGAGCCCACAGGGGCCCCAAGCACCTTGATTCCGGACGAGGAGACTGCAACACCATGCAACAAATGCCCAAATGGAAGGGCGCCGAACGGAGACGAAGAGCCAAGCTGACAATACGCCTGTCGTTTGCGAATGGTGACGCTTAACCCAACGGCGGCAAAAGCGGACGGGGCCACCCACGTAGCAAGCGCAAGTCCATCACCAGTGCCGACCAGGTTGACGTCGTCTGAGAAAGCCGCCAACACTGAGTGACTGGGGGCAGCCGCGCCGATGCGAGCGTACACTCGGGCGGCGACGGCGGCGAACAGGATGAGGCCGAGGACGCAACCCTGGCGGGCACCTCGACGGCTTGGAATCCGGAGAGAGGGACCGGGTTGGGAGCCGTCGAAAACGTACAGATTGGACTCTTGACCATAAAGCATGATCGCCGAACGCAATAGAGGCTGCCAAACAGGGTCCTCGAGCAGTGTGCGGAACATTTCGGAGCGGTAGAAGGAATTGAACGCGTTTTCGGCGTCAAGCTGCACCAAGACGAGGGATGGGTCCGAGTCTAGGAGAGATCGCACAAGGAATTGAACTAGTTCCACGCCACCCTTAACGCCAAAACCGAACTGGCCGCGGGCGGCAAGCCATTGGGCGATGGGCTCGCCATGAGCGCGCAAGAGGACGCGCATAGCGAACCGGACAAGCACGCTGCCGATGCCAATGGGTCGAGCGGACCCCTTCATGTCTCCGGCATTTAGTTCCAACGCATTGCGCTCCGCCGGCGTGAGCTTATCTAGGCAGGGGAACCAAGGTAGCGGAGGAAAGGAAATGGGCGACGCCAGCAGGGACCTCCGCATTCGCGATGGCCTCGGCTATGCCACGGAGGTGGGAGCGTGAGCAGAGGGCACGGAGAGCCTCAAAGCGGATGCCATCGAGGAATGGGGCAGAACCATTGGGGCTGCTGGACAAAACCTCGCAAACGTCCACCGAAGCCTCAGGGAAAGTGAGGCGGTCCAACGAGAACGGGTCCGGGAGCGCGCAAGGAACAGGGTCCGGGGTCTGGGGATGCAAGCGAAGGAGCTCTTCGTGAAGCCGCGGGCCAGTGGGCGCGAGCGGGACTGAGTGAAGGGCGGCAGCTGCGCGGCTGTACTCGCCCACCGCGGCCAAAGCCGAGGCCCGAGCAGCTTGGCGTTTGCTTACCGGCGGTGGGTCCCCACAATTGGCCGACGCCGGAGCCGCGTAATCATGAGGAGTAGCCCGAACAGATGCATGCGTACGCGCGAGGGCGAACAACGTGTCTAGTTGCCATGTTTTGCAACTCTCCCTACATAACAATAATAGGTCGTCTAAGAGCGGGCCGGAACAAGATATTCAGCATCGAGCCCGCGCCTAATTGGTCGCGAACATCAAGCAGCGAATAAACAAAGCGAACCAACGCTCGCGAACGTGTCTTCGTGAAAACCTCCCGATCGCAACCATATATATATCGCGTAATAACCATATATGGCGGCGGGCCGCAGAGCACCACAAAATCCAAAAGATTGACGAGGGTGACACGCCGCCGGCGGGCGGGCATGCTTCGCTATGTTCCTTTCGCCGTGTCCGAGTTCGGCTCGCTGGCCCTGCACGCTAAGGTTTTCTTTGTGCGTGGAGCTCGCGAAAGCTAGCCACACGCACACTGGCCAGAAAATCGGCCAGCTCTTGTCTGCATGGCGCCGCCGTTTCTCCTTGCTCATCAACATGGCACATGCAGACAACTTTCTTGGCGGAGTCGCGGCGGCGCGCGCGGCACGTGATGGTGCTCATGCGCCTCCGTCGCGTCGCTCGTCAACCTGTGTTGCTATGACCCGGGTCATCGGCTCCAAGCGCACTCGCCGCGGTTGATGGCCTACCCCTGCCTTGGCGGTGGTCCCCATTAGTTTCATGTTTCCCTTGCGGTAGTCTTTCTTGTCGTTCCTTGGCTTCAGTGTTTCCCTTGACCCTTCGGTTCCCCGGCAGCTTTGGCGACTTCTTGGTTCCCTTGGCTCTTTCTTGGTTCTTGGCTCCTTGGCCTCCTGCTTGACCCTTGGTTTCATGTTTATGTCTCTCTTTTTGCTGGCAACCTTTCACATTTGCTTTTAGTTCTGTTTGTAGTGCGCATTATATGTTGAAGCACTGATGCAAGCACATATCGCGTAGTAAACTCTCAAGCTCGTGAATGGCTCGCGAGTTCTCGCGAACGTATGCGAACGCAAAGTGAACTGTTTGGATAGGCTGGGCCACTCAATTGAGGTGAAAACATTGTACATTATATTGTTTGCTAGAAGTGCCCCCTGCCGCACAGAAGTCTAAGCCAATCTGAGGTGCCGGCTATAGCTTCATCGATATTCGACATTATCGAAGAGCAACAACTACCTTAGGCCTGACTCCTACTCCTCTGTCTTACTCGCGTAGGGCGAGGTGGGCGGGAGCGATTAAAAAGCCGGAATTGAGCCGGATCGTCTGGCAGACCTCATAATTATTTGTAATGTGATAGCCGAGGTGCTTACGACCCCCGCGGCCTACTACACCCTGACCTAGAGTCGCTTGATCTTCTTCCGTCGCTCGTGCAGTTTTGCCCGCTGGAGGGGCGGCAACCCTATGCCTCAAACTCATAGTTTCACAAGCTACAACCGGTATAGGGCCCTATAGTACCTTCAGATTTATATCATAATGATACATGCAGACTCATATACTTGTTGTATGCTCGTATATTTCATACTCGCACTGCTCATTTGCTCGTACTCGTATTGCTCATTTGCTCAAACTCGTACACCGCCCGTGCATGTTAGCTGAATTCGTACCAGTACTCGGCTGATGTGGGGAGAAGGTGTGAGAGGCGCAGGGTCCAGCAAGCTAGAGAGGTTCTCGGGAAACGAATGTTGTTGAAGGTGGAAGAATGGCGGTTACACAGTTGTGTTGTTGGGTGATATATATGTGAGGCACATGGGTCATTATTATGTCTTCAAGCTACTGGTTGAAGGTTTACTAGGTCTTGTAGGGTTTGGTCATCCTCTCACAGCTGCCCGTGATCGAAACTCACACAACGAGATATACCAGTACTCGGCTGCCTGTGTAGCGGATATATGGCTATGTATGCGGCTGCCCGCATGCATATGACATGCTCGGATTTTTGTATCGCTTTCAGTATCCATTACATATGCGTACGCCCACATCATGCCCACATGGCTACTTTGCTTGCCAAATGCCCGAGGCTGTCGAGGTGCTCGGCTAGCGGTCGGAGAGGTAGAGGCGGGACAAAGGGGATACAGAGTTTTTTTTGCCGATTTGAGTCGCCGTGCCGCGTTCTGCGTTACCCCATCAGGTTAGCGATGACACCCTCTCGAGTGTTAGGTGTTGCTTTGGTCCCACCGCGGTTTCGTTGCGCCGCGCGACGGCTAGTGGCATTGCGAAATCACCCGTCAATGACGGCAAGGGCCCGCCGGCGGGGGAGGGGCAAAGTATCGTAGGCTTCGTAACATTGCCCCGGTGGCGAGGCCGCTATGCGCGAACACCGTGCCCCTTGTGAAAGGGGGCACCTCTCGCAGTAGAGGTAGTACGATGTGGCGGGTGCAGCCGTAACAAGGCTGCGCGTTTGCGCCGCCAAGAACGGAGCTGTCGACTTCGACAGGAGCATCGTGCCTAAAACCGGCGCTGGGGAAAGGCCTCCGGACCCGTCGCCCGTCGTTCGACGGAGCGACCGGCGGGCGTCACCGGTCTCGCTTTACGCTGTGGCCTTTGTATCATGCCCGTGGCAGCGGCAAGTTGCGAGAGCAATGTTTGCCCGTGTGGGACGCCATGCCCGGAGCATATATGTTCGGGCATGACGTCCGTCCCTCACGGGCGAACAACGCACTTGAAGCTACAACCGCTTGACCATCGAGTGCCGGTGTATCTAATGCCACGTTCATAGGTCCGTGCGTGACTGTGGCCGGAGACGTACACTCCCTTCTACTACATGAGTGGGGCTGGTCGCGAGGTTCATTACGGGCCCTCGCGACCACGGATGCCGCTGCCTAGCGGCCATGTGTTTTCCCGAATTGCAACGTAGCGGCGCAATTTGTCCAGCATGCGCTCGTCCGTATTACGTTCGTATGTTTCGATTGGTTACTACCAGTATATCGTGCGTCTTCCCTATCGAGGCGTCGCGCACTAGCCATCACTACATACCACACCGCGCCCAACGGATCGTGTTGACCATGTGGATTAAGGTTGTCGACCGTCGTTACATGACGTGCGCTCGCGGCCGCGATTCCCACGTCGCGTCATATAGGCTCACTAGGCGTAAGGATTAGACACTGCCACGCCGATACTCCGTAACAAGCCGACCCACCATCGGGCCGGTTTCATCTGACGCCTATGCTTGCAACCGGGCGGACTGCTTTTGCAGGCCGCAACGACGTTGGTTGCGCCCGCGACCGCACGCTTCGGCTCCGCGCCGCTACATACACCCATGGTGCTCCTGCGCCATCGCATGCGCACGACGCGCATTTCGGCAGCGATGCCTATGGCCGCGCTCCGCCGTGAGTCCCGGTAAGGCACATACCCGCAGCGCACTCTACGCCATGGCCCTACTGCTCTCCACCCGGCTCTTGATCATGAGGAAGCCCCGCCCCCCCACCTACAGCCGCTGCACCGCTTATCCCGTGTGGCCGCCGGCGGGCTACTGGTGTTCCGCGCAAGCGCGTGACGACGACGTGTTTTTCGCCAGCATCGCCACTTCCCACGTTGCTCTCGCGTGGACGCGCTGTAAGTACTCCTCGTACGGCCGCTAGAACGAGCGCCCATGTCATCAATCCGTGCTGATGATGACCTCCGCCTTGGGGGCATGCGAGTATTCATGAGCGACTACATGGTACTACTATACGCGCACGCACTGTTGCTACTATCCCGTACAACTACATTAGCGAGTCGTTGGTCGCTACGGTTATTTTCCGTCGTGCTACTGGCATAACCGCACCAATCATCGTGCCAGACCGGCTCATTCCCGGCGCGATCGTTGTTGTTGCTGCTGTTTATGTTATAGGTGCGCCGCATCTCGTTTTCGCCCCTTCATCTTCCGCTCTACCTCCCCAAGATGACCATGAAAGAGCAACCTACATCGGGTCGGCGTGCCCGCGCCGACCTCCATGCATCACGCTCGTTTCGTCGTTCTGCGAACCGCGTGTAGCTAGCAAAATCAGACTTGATGCATGTTTCAAATGTCCTCGGCATGATTATGGGGGTTTCTATCCATAATTAGTTGTCGTCATGTTGGCGTTCATGTATGGTCTGGTGGAGATATGGTTTCATCCGGCTAAGTTACCCCATGCCTATACATACCGGCTGCCCCAGCGCCCGTACGTGCGCCCTGCTCTTCCCGGCAGGGAGCTGCTTAGGACAGCCACCACCAGCGCAGCTCGCCTGCCATCCTTCCAGCTCGCTGCCTATGGCAGCGCCCGCCCAACTCACCTCAGTAGCTGAATCCAGCAGCATCAACTGGCGTTTTTCCCGTAAATGTGCCTGCGCATTCTTTTCGGCACAATTAGACTCGTTGCCTGTCTGCAAGGATGATGCGCGGCGGAGCGCGATAAGGATTATGACATTATTACGACTAAGAAAGACACGATGACGACGCCAGGTATGCGGGACGCGGGCACAAGTCCTTGCAGTACATGTATGTAGTGCGGCGCGCGCTGCTACTACTCGTATCACTACTCGTGTATAATAATGCAGTATTATTAACGGAACGCGCGCAGCAGGCGCGCGCGGCGGTACCTGTAGCGAACGTTCACCAGCAGCAGCAAGCAGGCGCGTGGGCGGCGTCGCTCGTCAGCGTGGCGAAGCCAAGTTCAACGGGCGCACAACGCGCGGGTGCTGGCGGACTGGCGGCGGTTGTTGACAAGTACAGGTATATAGCGCAAGCAGCATTTCGGCCGCCAGCACTCGCCACATTGCCGCTGCTTCCACTCGCAGATCTGCCCCGCTACAGTCGCAGCCCGACCCTTACAAGGTCGCTACCATGCCGCCGAAGAAGGACAAGCTGACGGACGCGGAAAAGAAGAAGATTAAGCAAGAGAATAAGGCAAAGGCGAACCCCGCCAAAGCCGCCGCCAAGAAGGAGAAGTCGGACGCCAAGCGCGAGCGCCGCAAGGAGTCCGGCAGCACCAAGACGTTTTCGTAACACGCTCCAGCTGCCGTGACGCCAAACTTCACGGCGCCAATGAGGCAGGATGTAGCAGGGCACGAAAGGGATGTTAGCAACGCTTGGCCAGCCGATTAGCACTATTGTTTAAGACCATACTGTGACGAGTCCGTTGAGGAATAAAACAGCACCAGGGTTTGGGAACGTCTGTCTCGACAGCGCAATAACGCCCACTTTCCGAAACGCCAACGGCGGCTGCCGCATAGCTGCACGTCGCCCCCTCGCCGTGGCGACATGTTTCATGGTTGGACTGCTACGTCCCAAAGCATATTGTTGCTGCTACAGTTTATCTCAAATATGCCCAGGTACCAGCTGCACCGCTGGCGCGCTCAAAGGTGTCTGTATAGCCAGCTGCCCGCTCATCCGGATCTCTCTATTCGCCAAATCCAAGCACCCACCAGCAAAGAAATCACCTACCTGAAAGCCCACTACCTCCACTGCCCCCTTCGACATCTAAATAGGCCTCCGCCTTTTTAAATGCTGCCCTACCGGTACGTATCGTCACTATCTTGGCACAGACCAACCCGTCGCGCGCCGCAGTCCGAGGCGCCGCCGACAAAGGTGATATCCCCGCTGCTGGCGGGTACCTATATGGCTGCATGTGGCCAGCGACTGGTGAATACGACTACTGGTAGTGGGACAGACTACCCACGATATCTGCAAGCACCAGTAGACATACCACCAGGTCCGGCAGCAGTGAGGCAGCGGCGCCTGCTTCAGGTACAGGTAGCCTAGGGCAGTGACCCGCAGTCTGTCAACCCAGGTCAGGTAAGGACGCAAGGTGCTGTCTCGTCTCCATAGCGGCCTGATGCCGCCCCGCTGACCCATTCATGCCATATATATATATACAGTCATTCATCGACTACATGGGTCGAAGCAAATTTATATTGCCGGAAATCCAATTTAAATTTGAATATGGATTGCTGTATGGCCAAGAAACACGACAAAATACGGACAACATCTTAAATCACAAATGAAAGCCGATCTGGCCGACACCACGATAGAACTCCTTTGGCAGGGTATAAAAGTAAAAGTACAGGTAAAGTTCGCCCCGGGACATCATCGGCCGAAGCCGCCTTGGCCGAAGCCAACCAGAACTCCACCTCTTCCGCCAACTGCAGTCGTACGGGCAGGTCTGGCATACAGGATAGCCCTTAGCGAGAACATTGCCTCATTCGAACCCCGAAGGGCTAATGCATCGATCGGGTAAACCCGGAGACACGCCGGACCGATATTGCCGAAATACAACTACCAGAATCGAACCCTGGACTTCTCGCATACGTGACGACCGCTCAACCGCCGAGCGGATAAGGAATGTGCTTTTGAATAGTTATCTCCATGAAAAACAGAGCAGTAGTAGGATTTCGAAAGTGTTAATGCGCCGCTTAATGAATATCGGCGGGCGGGGAGGTCGACGCGCGCGCCCCCCCCCCCCCCCCCACCCCCCCCCCCCCCCCCCCACCCCCCCCCCAATCACGGCTTCGAACCAAACCCGCCGGTGGTCACCGATCTTTTGGCATAGCTCTTGCACGACCTAGAAGATCGTGACCCCACGGCGGGGGAGGCGACTACTTTGCTCAAGGTTGCAAGGGCCATGGCGCGCAGCATGCTCCACCTCCCATCGCATTCGCCATATCTACTAGCCGTGGACTTCATACTTACATACGCTCCGCCGTGTTCTGGTGTTAAGATAAGTAGTACTTTACGTAGTGTTTAGGCACGAGGGGATAAGGTCAGCAAAGTGCGGTGTCTATGGAAAACCCGCCGCCAGCATGGCCCATTACTCACCACCCGCACACCCCCCACTCTCGGCCGACGGAGCCACGCTGCCGCAACCCGCCACGAACTCCGCGACGTGCAAATTATGGAAATCAATTCAAAATTGAAATTGATTACATGATGCTAGTGTTCTGCATCCACTTGCCCATATTGAGTTGGTCTTAGAACATGCCATCGTCTCTAATTTAACACTATGGGGAACACAAACAGATATGCTTTGCTGACGTGCGCCCTCCAGATCACTAGCCTCCCGGACCACCTCGTAATTAGCTTGTGATACCTTGTATTTGCCCCGTAATCTTACCAGTAGAATGACACTTGTCTGTACTAGTCATTCCGTGACATACAACCGCCCTGTCATATACCGGCGGCATCGCCGTTCGTCACTTGTATCGGTCTCTCCGACTTCTAGCAGAGCCACAAGCCACCATGCCGGCAGGCACGTGACGCTACTAGGGGGATCCGTGTCGGTGTGCCTCAGCTCGAGTGTCGAGGGCGGAGCTGCACGCGGGATGCCGCCGACGTGTAGCAGGAAGGTTGCGGAGTTCGGCGGGGCGGAGCTGCAGAGGTGACATGCTCGATCGTCATGGTTTGATGGTGGCGCTACCTTATTACCGTCGACACTCCAAAGGCGAGAAGCAATGCTGCCACTAGGGCGCCTATCATGCGGCGGGCGAATGCACCAACGTAGAGGAGGAGCTCCATGCAGTTTGCCGGCCAATGACAGTGCATATGTACCGGCATATGTATCTAGCCAGTAGTGACAACAATCGTACTAGCATGCAGTCGCTATATCGTCTCCATCAGTGCACAACAACATCTATAGTATGCATGGTAGGGTTCGGCCCGGAGGGCCTGGGGTCAACAATTATACAGTTTAATAATGTGTCTCATTCCATATTCCATATACCCGTACACACCTACCTATGTGCCTCTCATGTGCATTGCCTTGCCTCGTGCACGTCTATTGCACGTGGCCAACAATGTTTAGGCCTCAAACAATACTTTATGCAGTGTATGGTGGGGAGATCTAAACCAACATTAAAAATTCTGATGGCCTGAAATTTAAAATAATCAGCATGAATACAACTTGGTCTCACCGACTACAGTACTGTCTCATCTAGGTGTAAGGATTATGGGATACTATCTTTTTTTTTCGGTGTCGCATCCTGGTGTATGAGATACTGCCTGCTTACCTACCTATAGGTACCTACCTACAAATTACCCATAGGCCTAATTTTCTGTCCATTCGGTAGAGCGGTGGTCTCCTGCTCAGGAAGTTCCCGGATCGATTCCCGGATCTGTCAATCCGGGGCAATATCGTCCGGGCCCGTGTCCCGGGTTTACCCGGATGATGCATTAGCCCTTCGGGGTTCGAACGAGGCAACGGTCTAATGGCTATGCCAGACCTACGACTGGAGTTGGCGCACGAGGTCAAGTGCTGGGGCGGCTTCGGCCGTTGACCCGGGCGAACTCTACTTTTACTTTTTCTACCGCCTACATCCGCCGCCGACCTCCCAGCCCGACTCCTCCCGGGCGAAACGGTACAGGTATGAGATACCTTTATGTCGCCTACCCTGTAGCGCTACTTGTGTTGATTTTTTTTGCATCAGGGCTTTAACAAATGTGTTGATATTTGTGTACTGCTTTTTAGCGGTGGATTTGATACATCACCTGTACTGGCCCTTTCTGTAATTCACACCGGTACTTGCAGGGCTTGTAGCCAAACCCGTCACAATATATGCGCGCGCGGGCCAGCAGTAAAAATAAGCGCTGGGCGGCGGCGGCCGACGAAAAAACGACACGCGGCCAATCGCGCCGTAGGGACGGGACGAGTACCCTGTATATCAAAAAAGATTAAACTAGTACCCTGTATGTCATATAGCGCCCCCCGCCCCCCCCCCCCCCCCCCCCCAATCTTCGCTCGCTCCGGCTTTCCCCACATGCTTGAGGACAATCACATATACTCTTGTAATTAGACACCGGTCACGATGGTTGGCAAGCGGAAAGGCGGCGGCGGCGGCGGGCGCAAGCCGCGCGGCGGTGGCGGGGGTGACGGTGGCGGTGGCGGCGGCCGGCGGCGGCCGGGCGACAGGCGGCAGCCGGACCGTAGCGCCCCGCGCGAGCCCGACGACGGCGTGAATGTCAGCGACATCTACGAGGCGGACGACCCCGCGGCGGAGGGCGCCAATCGGCCTGGCAGATACGACGTGCGTGCCTTGCCCAAGGCGCCCGGCCAGAGCGCGCGCCCTCACCCCCTCTTCCCGCGTCACCCCCTCCTATCAATGCCCTTTATTTTTTCTGCCACCAGGCCCACTGCGCGTCTGTCCTGCTCTCACCTCCGTAAGCCTTGTTGCTGCTCCCATTCTGCGTAGCCTGTGGACAACTACGAGTACGAGCTGCCGTCGGACTTTGAGGACGAAGAGATCAACGAGGACGAGGCGTTCAACGAGGAGGACAAGCGGCTATACTCGGACTGGTTCCCAATCAGCGACGAGGAGGAGGACGTCGTGGATGGCGAAGAGGCTGCTGACGTAGATGGAGGGCAGAGCTCGGGCGCTGGGCTGCTGGACAGCGAGGAGGAGGAGGGTGATGACGATGACGAGGAGGGCGATGAGGCGGACGACATGTTTGCTGACTGGGGGGAGGGGGCCCCCGAGGGAAGCGGCGATGAGGAGGAGGAGGAGGGAGCCGGCGGTGAGGGAGACGAGGAGGATGGCGCCGCGCATGAACAGATGCTGGCAGGCATAACGGGCAAGCGTGGTCCGAGCAAGCAGAGCATGGTGCTGTCGGAGGCGTACCCAGAGGATGAGTATAACCTCAACCCGAGCACCACCACCGCGGGCGCGCCCTCCTCCGGCCTCAGCGTCAGCAAGCTGCTGGCGGGACTAAGCGGCGTCGGCGGCAAGGGGCTGGGCGGCGCGCGCAAGGAGCTGGAGAAGCTGGAGCGCAGCGCTGGCCCGGTGGACGCGCCGCTGCCGTCTAACATCGCGGCACGTGCGGAGCGCATCGCCGCGTACGACGACACCAAGCGCGACGTCACCAAGTGGCAGCCGCTGGTGAAGGCCAACCGCGAGGCGCCGACGCTCAAGTTCGACGGTCCGCGGGACTCGCTCCCCCGTGCCGCGGTGTCCACCGCCTCGCTGGCCGCGACCTTTCGGCCGGCGACGGGGCTAGAGGAGGAGGTGGCGGCAATGCTGGAGGCCGCGGGCGCGAGCGACGGGCGCGCGGTGGAGGAGACGGAGGAGGCGCTCGCGCTCAAGAAGCTAACGGTGGAGGAGGCGCAGGAGCGGCGGGTGGGCGACCCCCCCCCCCCCCCCCCCTCCCCCGCTCCCCTCTCACGTACCCACTGCCCGCGTGTTGTCCCCTCGTCATGCCACGCCACTGAGCCCCCCCTGCCCTTTCCTCCTATACCGACAGGCCAAGCTGGCGCAGATGCGCGCGCTGCTCTTCTACCACGAGACCAAAGCCAAGCACCTCAAGAAGATCAAGAGCAAGGCGTACCACCGCAAGCTAAAAAAGTGCGCCTGCCTGCCCCAGCTACCTCCCGCTGCCTGCCTCCCAGAAAGGCTGGCGCCCCGGCCACCGCATGCTTTCCGCTGCCTGTGGCCAAAAGTGCCATTGTGGGCTCCCGCATTGCTTTCAAGACACGAGCGCAGGTTCAGGCGCAGGTTGTGTCTAGGGCATTAGGGTTTCCTTCACTGTACCCCGATAAGCATGCGGCGCTGACCGGAAATGCAATGGTGGCTGGCAGGTCGGCCAAGCACAAGGCGGGACTGGGCGGGGAGGAGGGCGAAGAGGGCGAGGAGGTCATGCGGCTGGAGGCAGAGAAGGCGGCGGTCGACCGTGCGGCGGAGCGCATCTCGCTCAAGCACAGGAACACCAGGTGCGCCAAGTATGGCGAGGGAAAGGGGGGGGGGGGGGGGGGGGGGGCTAGGACATGGGGCAGTGCCTTCCTGCCGGGCAGTGAATGCAAGCTGCGGATGAGCGCTAGCAATGCTTTGGGGTAGAGAGGGGGGCTGGTAGGGTTTCCGGGATGTCATGAGCCGCCAGGTACAGGAACCATGCGTTTAGGCGCGCTATGTATTGTAGCGTTTTTGCCCCCATACCCCCGCGAGGAAGGGAAAAACATCATACATCTGCAAAGGTATAGAACATACCACTCAGCACGGAATGTCCGTCTCGATGGTGCAAAACAACTTGATGATCGTTGCGGTATGGCAAATGCCTTTGAACCCAAACCTTGGATGTATTATAAGGGCTTATAAGTTTATAAGGGCTTCATAGCCGAGACTCTGGATACTGCCTATACCAGAACTCTAAAAGAACGCCTCGAAAAGCCTAATCCATGGGTCTGCGTGTGTGTCTAGCTGCTACTACTACCGCCAGGAACTGACCCCCCCCTCCCCCCGGCCCTTCTGTGTGCGCGTGCGTGGGTTTGCGGGCGGGGTGCAGTCGCTGGGCGCGGCGCGCCCTGAAACGCGGGCAGATGGTGATGGACGAGGGCACAAAGGAGGCGATCGCGGAGCAGCTGCGGCTGGGGCAGGAGCTGCGGCAGAAGGCGGAGCGCATGGGCCGCCCCGCCGGCAGCGACAGCGACGGCGGCGGCGGCGGCGACTCCTCCACCGACGCCAGCGATGACGAGGGCGGCGCGTACGGGGGCCGGCGCACCACTGCCGCGGCACGCCAGGCGGCGATGGACATCCTGGAGTCTTCGGGCCTGCCTGACGGGGAGGTGCCGGCCAAGGTGAGCGGACTGAACCCTGGAAGCCCACTTCTCACACAGCCAACAGGAATCGTTCCAATCGGCCGCTTCTGCCGAATAATATTCCCGATTCAATAACAACCGCACCATCAGTCCGGACGGGTGTTAGGCGGTGCCATCTGCGCGCTGCTTTTCACCGACGTGCAAACGTGCTGGATCACAAGTTGCCCAATAATTTGAGCGACTTACACTACTTCAGCACTACAGGGCTTGCAGACAGGCTGTTGATAAACTAGGGGAGTCTATACCAGACTTCCCTAGTTAATCATAAACTATTTATCCTCTAGTTTGCATAAATTTGTGTATATTTATGTAAAATATCCATATGTATAGTTATGTATATATAACTATAGATAAAAAATAGACATCTATATATCGGGTCGCTATGTATAAGTAACCTACGATGTATTGCATTAATCAGCTGAGGATACCCGTAGTCACGTAGGTAGTACCCATGTACCAGTAGCAACTCGGCACGGGTGCGGTACGAGGAATCGGTTGATCGCGGCATTACTGATGCGGTATCGGTACGTACGATGTCATCCAAAGACCGCTACGGATATCATATCAGAACACTGTACGATTACACGGACGAGCCTGAACCTCTTTGTTGCGAGCTGGCGTAGATTTTACAACCATGGATAAGACGTTTCTATATCCGTTGGAATATGAAATACAGAGCCCGCGGTATATACTCCTATACCCTTGTTTATGGGTCAGAGTCTGGGTCTCCGGAAGTCAGCCTCGCCGCATGGGCCTACATCTATATTTTCCAGGGTACTCTAGCCGATTAGTGGATTAGGTAACCCGTAAAATGGCGGACCATCGCTACGCACCTCTGCTACTGTGACTCACCGCCCGCTATCGGTACACCCGGCACGCCCCGCGCCCTCAAAGCGCGTCCACCCCCAGTAGTCGTAGCGTGTGTGAGCGTGTTGAGCCCACTGGTGTCCGATGTCTGATGTTGGATTGACCAAGGCAATGCACTACTCAAGTATCCACAATTTGTTTTATTTATTGTGGTATATTATTTATTATTACATTACTTCTATTATTCATCATATTGTTGCATTTTATTGTATTTTGGCATTTCTTTATTTGATTTTTAATTATTTTATATATTCTGGTATTCATTTATTATATTACGATTTAATTTATTTGTTGGTATTTTTGTGGGATGCTTCCATTTCGCGGTGGCATATGGTTTCGGAGCACACCGGCCCCACACCGGTGGTTGTTATGGGGCAGTTTTCTCCGCCACCCAACGCGCCTGCTTGTATAAAAAAAGCACGGCTCTTGCTACGCAGGTGATCGTAGTCGTTGCCATCTCTGGTCCTGTCATTTTACACTGCGCCACAAATGCAACATCACTGCGGAGGATCGCGAGTTGATCGCTACCCGCACCGCCCTGAAATAGGTCTCAGACGTACTGTCAATATACTTCGCCACAAATCCTCCTGTTAAGCACAGACATGACACACAGCGATCCGCTGTGTTTTGGGGGCCTGGATACTAAACGAATCCTTTTCGCTGTCCAAACCTACAATAATGACTGCTCACTCTCCCCCGTAATTGTTCAGAGGCTTCTGGCGTTACAACTCGACGCTTGTTGAATTTCATATTCGGGCGGCCCGCAAGTTGAGGGCGTCCGCACTGTCCCGCCTGGCTTCCCCGCCTGACCCTTTCCTGCCGACGCAGGGCCTTTTTGCGCTGCCCTTCATGCAGCGCGCGATGGAGCGCAAGCGCGCCGAGGCGGATGGCGCGGCGCGTGCCACCCTGGAGGAGATCGCCGCCGAGGAGGCGTTGGCTTCCGGCGCCGTGAAGGACGCCGACGCAGCGGAGCCGGTGCCCGAGGGCGGCCACGCAGGACGGATGTCCTTTGGCGCGCCGAGCGCCCACGCCGGGATCCGCGGCGGCGATGGCGAGGACGACGACGCAGAGGACGGGGGCGATGGGGTGGGCTACGGCTACGGCCTCGAGAGCGACTCCGATGGCGAGGGCGGTGATCAGCTGGCGGCGGAGGAGGAGGCGGCGGCGGGCGGAGGCGAGCCTGTGGCCGACAAGCGGCGTCGGCGGTCGAGGGGGAAAAAGCAGGCAGCGACCGCCGGACCCGGCGGGGGCGCCACTGTCAGCAGCCTTCCGCGTGCGTCGCTGGCCGTGCCGGAGGCCGCCGGCAAGACGCCGCACGCCCGCGCGTTTGAGGCGCCGCCGTCAGGGGCCGCCAAGCGCGGCGGCGCCGGTCCCGTGCCGGCCGTTTCCGTCGCGGGACAGGCTGGCGGCAAGGCGCCCAGCGCGCCGGTGGAGGGCGGCGCATCGTTTGTGAAGGCGGCCAAGTTCGGGGGCGCCAAGGCGGGCTTCGTCTTCAAGATGGGCCCAAAGGTGGGGAGCCCTCGCAGTTGATGTCCCTGGCACATGGATGTGCCAACCCAATCAATGGACCGAAACGGGACGGACCACTCCGGTGACTATTGGAGCACCCATAATAGTGTTTTCTTTTGCAGCATAAAAGCTGGATGCATCGGCGTGGTGTGTACGACTGATCTGCTGTAGCATACATATACACGATCTGTTATCCAGAACAGTGATGTAGTCGCTGTAGCAAACCCGAAGCGCGGTCACAGTATATATGCGCACATACACTGTGTACATGCGCCAATACGCTCATATTAAGAACCCGTATCAGTAACCTCAAGTCGGGGCACGCAAACTAAAGGAACATGCGCTACACTTCCGTCATTGCTTCAGCTAAATCCGACCTCTGACCAGGTATAGGGTCAGGTGGCTGCTCGCAGCGTTCTCATTTCCGCGCCGGCACCCACGCAAGGGATTCGCGATGCCTCTGGTAGTAATGACCCCTTTCCCCCCAAGAACTTAATCGGAGTATGGCTTGCGCACTACCGGATACCATCCCCCCCCCCCCCCCAAAAGCACATGTATTTATCACTCTTTTCGGCCACATTGCCATGGGTGTGGGTGGATGTATGGTGCACGCTCGTCACGATATCCCTGCGTGGCATTCAAGACAAACAAGCCCGGAATTGCAACTTGATTGGTGTGGTGTGAGTGTAAAAGGTTTGGGGGGGGGGGGGGGGGGGGGGTAGGTGGCTGGATGCCGTTGCCTCATTTGCTTCTGTGGCCTCCGCCCCCGCCCGCTCCTCTGCGCCACCCCGGTCAATCTCCTAACCCGCACCGGTGTCGCGCAGGGCCTGGGCTACTACCCCGATGGCTCCGGCAGCACCGGCAAGAAGGGCGGCAAGAAGCGCGGCGGTGGCCGCGGCGGCCGTGGCGCTCAGGCAGGCTCCGCAGCCGCTGATGCGGGCACCGTGATGCTGTCCGCAGAGGGCGCCGCCAACGGCAAGCCGCGGTAAGCCTGAGAGCCCCCCCCCCCCCCCCCCCCCCCCCTCCTTCACCCCACCCCACGCGGACCCTGGCAGCATGATGCTCTCGGTTCTGCAATGGGTGGTCGGCATGTTACAGGTGCTGACATCACACGCTTACCTGTGTTACACGAACCTGTGGTCAGCTCTACGGAACCGCCGGTTATGTGTCCGCAGTGCTCTCTACATCTGAAAATTGTCCGCATCCATTGCCTTCGCGGGCTTAGGGACCTGGCATAGTACCCGCTTCGTAGCGATACCGCCAAAGTAGTAGCTGAATCCTTAACCCTAAAAGTACATACCCTAAAACCGGTACGGAAGCACGTGCTGCGCTGTGTCAAACCACCGGATAACGGGCGAATGTATCATATGCTTATTGATTTGCGGATTTTGCCGGCAAGCTGCCCAAATATTGACCTCGATAGTGCAATTGATTACCATGCATTAAGTGTGCCGTATATTTAAGGCGGAAAGTTTTGCCCGGTTTCGCGTGTATCTGTTGCTGAGGCTGAAATGTATGGAAAGCCGGCGCCAACTGGGGACAATCAACCCTCAAGGTCCCGCTGAGTGCCTGCTTAGGGTTTAGGTCAGGGTTTTGTTGTATGTTTGAGGGTTTGTACCGTGGTTACAAGCTTTACATGGCCTGTAGCATTGCGCATGTATAGTAAAACCCTGCTCCTGCAAGCCTCCGTACGCCCTAAACCCTAAACCCTACTATAGCCTCGGGGTCACTCGTGCGCGTATTCCCGAAAGATGCATGGATGCCAAGCCACCTGGAAGCCCAACGTGTGCCCGCGGTACGTGCAGGAACCAGCAAGACCTCATCAAGATGGCGTTTGCGGGAGACGACGTGGAGGCGGAGTTTGCGGAGGCCAAGCGCGCCGAGGTGCGGGCGAGCCGCCATACATTCCAGAGAAAGGAAAAGTATTGTGACAGAACAAAAGCAGTGGTCAGGAAAAGGCGGTGTCGTGGCGCGATGTTTCTCTTACTTTTCTTCCCTGTTTTGAGCTCCTGTGCGTCATAAAGTTCAGCTATGAGATGACCAAGCGACAACGTTTCGAAACATGCCTCGCTTGGGCAGCGTACCTGGCCAACAACCGTGAGAAGAGAATTTGCCGAAAAGGCCCCCATATGGATTAGGGTTTAAAGGGTTTTGGATTTATAACCCCTAAATAGGCTTTCAGTCGCTAAACCCTGAAACTTAGGGTGGGAAAATTGGAAGGTTTTGAATCGCCCTGATCATAACCCTGAAGCATACCGAAGAAGATTATCAGCTTTTGTTTTGTCATGAACCGTTGAGTTCCTTTTCATATTTAAGGCTTGAGGGATTTAGGGTATTAAAGTTTAATTAGGCTGACAAAAGCCCTAGAGCCCTCAAACTTGGAAACCCGCCCCCCTCCACGGCAGTCCACTCCCGGCTGACATGTGGGCTGCGGACGGGCAGGTGGAGGCGGAGCTGCCGGCGGTGGAGACCCCCGGGCTCGTGCCTGGCTGGGGCATGTGGGCGGGGCAGCAGCGGGAGCCGCGCTGGATGAAGGAGGAGCGCGCCAAGGCGGAGCAGGTGGGTGCAGCGGCCCGCTGCCTGGTAGTCGTTGAGTTTACCTGGAGTCGATTGGATCAGACCGAGGTTTATTTCCCGCCCCCGGGAAAGGATTGGCACCAGTGAACCCCTCGCGGTGTCTCTGACTACACGAGTTAAACCTTATTGACTTATATCCACCTTATAAACTTATATAAAGAAACCTTATATAACATCATATAACCCTATAGCCTGAAGGTTAGCTTTCAGTGTATACCCTTATAGCCTTATATAAAGAAATATTATATCTGAAATCTATATAAGGTTTTAGATGAGTTAAACCTTTAAGGCTAAAAGGCTCAGCTTATCTACTCGCTTAGATGTGCAAGCTTTTCATCACATGCATACTCCTACGTAAGCCGGTCCAGGGCAACTGGGGCCAGCCAGCCAGCCAGCCTGCCTGCCCGCGCGTCGATCATTTTTCAGATCCCATTTCATTTGTGACTTACCCTGAGACTGAATTGCGGGACGATGCAAGGCAGTACCGGCGTACAAACCGCCCGTGACGATGGTCAGGAGCCTGCCCCGAGCAGGAATGGAACCACCGACCTCACAATTCGTAGGCACTTGCTCTGCCAGCAGAGACCCTCGAGGGCACGGTCGTGTGTACCCATCTTAAGCTACTTTGTTCAACCCTATTAAGCCGTGTTGGTGTTAGGTGCTGCGAGACCCTACTTAGAATTCATGGAGCCTTTGGCGGTCACGTCAAACCACGACCCACCCCCTACCACCAAGTTCAGCGAGGTTCCCCTTCACCTGAAAATCCGACTTTGCTGCACATTCACAAGGAGACTTTTTTCCCTTTCTGTCCCGGCGCTCGGGGGCAAATAAACTACCCTTCAGACTCCCCCTCCCCTGGTCTGTATGATCACGGCGAAAAAGTGCGCTGAAAGACAGCAGCTGACCCCCGCCCCCCCCCCCCCCCGCTCTTCCCCTTCTCCAACCCTATTCCTGTGCCGCGGCCAGGCCCGGAAGCGTGCAGCTGCGGAGCGCGCGGACGCCAAGAAGGGCGCGGTGGTCATCACGGAGAAGTGGGACAAGAAGGCCAGCAAGTACGCGGTGGAGTCGGTGCCGCACGGCTTTGGCTCGGTGGAGCTGTACGAGGCGGCGGTGCGGCACCCGCTGGGCGAGGAGTACAACACGGACCTCGCGTTCCGCAACATGACGCGGCCGGCGGTGCTCAAGACCTCCGGCGTGCTGATCGACCCCATCAAGTTCTGCCAGCCGGCCGGCAGCAAGCGCAAGGACACCGCGGGCCCGCGGGGCGCGCGCGACCTGGTCAGGCAGGCGCGCCTGCGGCACAAGATCTGAGTCCCCCCCCCCCCCCCCCCCTTTCCCTGAAGCGAGTGCGTAGCGCTGGCATGCATGTAGATGGCGGTGCGGAGCGAACGCCACGACCCATCTTGCACCGTTTTGCCTCTCCGTCTGCGCCCACTCACCGCCATTGTTCGGTTTGTAAAGGAGTGCGCCTCGCGTGACAGCTTGCGGCGTGTTTTCATAAATCCAGTCCGAACCATGCTAACCACTACGCTTTCATCTCGCTAAAATACATACACATGTAACTGATGTAGCTCCGGTAACTCCGATAACTAATGCGGCGTGTACCAACGGTGGCTGTCATCATACACACATACTCAAACGGCAATGTTGTTCTCTGCGTGGTCAGTTACTCAGCTCGGCAGCCTGGGTCATGTCTATACTACCGCACTGCAGTGTCTTTTGGTGGTCCTTTCTGATGCCCGGTCGGCACCACAGACCTACCGTGCCGCCATCACCCAGCGCAGCTTCCCATCAGGACAGGGTACCCCGTACGGAAGTTTTTGCTCTGCGGGCGGGTAATCCAGCCATATAGCGACTATTATCATTCATGGTGCATTTCGGGGGTCGTAGTAGCGTTGTAAACGGTACGGTCGGTACTCGTACTGCAGGGGCGGTACGAGCACACTGATGCACCGTGCCCTGGATTGCCACGCCCTGATTTCCTATCGAGTGATGCACATGCCTCATCCCTCATTGGTGTATCTATGGGGCCACGTCTATGCGGAGCGGTGCCTCGACATGATGCATGGCGGGCGCGGGGAGGAAGGGTCAGCGACTGGACGGGAGCCGGTCCATGCGGCACCCTGGGCTCAAGATTTTACAGTCCCCCGCGACCTTAGCGGTTGCCGGCGGTGAGCTTCCCCCGGGCGGATGAGACACTGAGCCAAGGTCGACCCTAGCTCCATGGACCCATGGTCTGGTCTGCACGGCCAGACAATGCGAGTGAGTCATGCAGCTGCGGCGTGTGAGGGTGACAAACCTCCGCACGGTGTTTCGACGTAATCGATCTGGTTTCGGGGATGATTGTACGCCGAGAGGCGAACGACCTATCGCAGCAGGCAGTGCGTCTTGGCAACAATGTTAGTACCCAAGAATGAGCTCAAGGACATGCTGCCAGACGCGTAGCTCTCCCTCCCGGCGTTCACCGCCAACACCGGGAGCTCTGATTCCCGGAGCTTAAACCCCACGCTGCTGCAGTTCAAGACCCTGCGGTACGGGGTCAAGTGCAATGCAGTGCCCCAGTCCACGGTTGTGGAACGGCTTGAGCACATTCTGTTGGGCGGCATGCATCGGGCGTTGGTGGTGCGGGACGCGGCGAAGCACGGCACGGAGCCGAGACACAAGGGCCCATTTCGAGACATCTTGGAAAATCATATTGTCGGAGTGCATGGGCACAGTCGTCGACATGATGGGTGCGGTTAGCACGGAGTGCGCCGCACGGTTTGCGCGTTGTCCCGTGCTTGGCACCGGATCGGGGCGTCCTCTCATCGTGAGGCACCCGGTGCATGATCCGAGCACATCAGGAGGCCTTGCTTGCTGGAGATTTCATCGCGGTGCTGAGCGGCCTGAGCTTGGTGGCTGCTCGAGAGCGTGCACGCTGCGTCATCAGATGGCGTAGATTCGTCTGCGCTGCTCTACTCTGCCATCCCGTTGCCGATATCGCTGCACAGCGCGGACATGGATCGCCCTCAAGCACGGGTGTTCCGGACTCCCAGCCAGGCGCTCAACATTCGTCCGCCCCGCCTCGCACGCCTCAAGGGGCTTGTGTTGAGCTCCTAGTGCTACTTACTACAGCTGTGGATTTGTTAGTAGCGCTTTTGTATTAATTCGCACGAGTACTCATGTTAACATTCATCAGTATTGTGATAACGTGAGGTGTGCTGGGTAAGGGTCCGCATCAAGGACGATGGGCTAAAGATCAAGGTACAAGGTACATGAGCCGGTAACGTTCCGGAATCGCGATACCGGGTGGTGTTAAAAATCAAGAATCATGGCACCTGGGTTGCTAAAAATCAAATATCATGACAAGTCAAGGCCAAAGATTGATGCATCACAGGGTGAATCACGAAATTTAAATTCATGCGGCATTGATATTGCTTAGCATGCCACAAAAGGTTCCCGGCAGCTTGCGCTCTAATGGCGGGGGGTGCTTTGATGAGCTGTGCCATCCTCTTCACCGTCGGATATGCGGCATTTATGACTATGCGTTGTGGACTACATTGTGGACTACAGCCAAAGCACACACGCGCAGTTGATTCTTGATTATTTCTGATGCATCCCCATCGATTTGAAATCGATATCTTAAGATCAAGTTTCATGATCTCTACGCAACTAAAGACCAAGTATCATGATCTCTACGCGACTAAAGATCAAGTATCATGATATCTAAGCGGCCGAAGATCAAGTATCATGATACCTCGGGGGGGTCTAAAGATCAGGTCTCGTGATAAATTGTTATCTTTCAAAAACAAAATCGTTATGCAATCGTGATCCGTATGCTGGATGTAATCGTCTTGATGTTAGACCCATACTTTATGTGGACCCTTAATGTTGGGATAGTACTTCGCACAATTCTGTGGTTTGGTCCTCGGGCCCGTTAATTGGGCCGTAAATTGTCGGGATACAATATATAACAGACACCGCGATGCGGACATGCACTATCAGAGCACATGTGCCATCTTTTCTGTGCTGAAACCCTTGCCAGCTAATCCTTAGTATTGTCATGATAATGCCGTATATATACACAACAGATAGTACATGCATCAGATAGTCAATTCGATGCTTTCATAACAAGGAAAAAAACAAAAATAAGCTAGCAAGAATTCCATAAAATCAAATATACAAAAAATAAAATAGAGAGTAGGAATTCCACGATCATAGTGATCCGCGTGAGGAAGGATCGAGCACAAAATCATACTAGCGCGTAGGTGGTAAAAAAATAAATGGCGGGGCCTGCCCTGACCGTGTTTTGGCAGCCGTCCCGCGTTTTCCAACTTTGTTCTCTGCAATTACATGTTGTCGCGCTAGTATATCAATGGTCATGTTGGTAATATAGAGGTTTGATTACACCGGGTTTTCTGTCAGACACCGAAACTGGTACCGTTGAGAGTCAAATTTGAATGTTAGCTACCTGTACTCGTACGCCTACCGCTTGGACTTCACGATGTGCATCGGCAGCATGCGCCAGCTTTGCTACATGACGCACCCCCACCACGAGGGGAGTCCACCTTCTGCCTTGGCGCAACCCGATCAGCTAGCGCAGCGGCATGCTACCTCTCGCAGGTATGCAAAGTGTGAACATCTCTACAAGTGGACGGTCTCGACGACAAATAGTCCACCACAACACTTGATGCGCACGCTACGATGGCATGCGGCAAAAAGGCGGCGGCGGACCCTACGAAGGCCGGCCGACACCCCGGACGAAACGCCCACGGAGCCGACAGAGCTGACACGGGACACGACAAAGCTCGCGTCACTGCAAGCGCTAGCGTTGAAGGCGGACGCTCTATCGACCCGCTTGGACAACAAGGAGCAGCGCGACATTCCTTCGGACGACGACGAAGTCGGCCAGGGTGGCAAGGAGCCGGAGCATATGACGCCCGGATGACAGCCGCTGCGCGCGGCGTTGCGGCCGTGTACATCGACCCGTGTGATTGGGAACACGCCTTGCCCCGGGCGTACCGAGACTGCCCCCTCCCCCCCCCCCCCCCCCCTCCGCCCCCTTCGTGCGCCACACGCTCGGGCCTCTAGCGGCCGCGTAACGACGAGGCCGACCGCTACCTCACTGAGGCGAACAAGACCGAGTCGCGCGACGAGTACCGCCACATGTTGTGCTATGGCGTCTACTGCGCCGTCGCTAACTCGGCGCCTAAGACAGCTCTAGCTATCCTTCGCTCGCCCGATATCCCTACCCAATACCGAGTCGACGCCATGGACCTACTCGACACCGCGCATCGCACGCTTGAAGCAGTGGGCGACGCGGATGAGGCCAGGCACACCGACCTTTAACGCTTCAAGGCTAAAAAGGCCCTCAACCCTGAGAAGCAAGTCGCCGAGCGACTCGTCTACTCCCGAGTCTTTGACACCGCCGAGCATGAGCGCCCCGCCAACGTCGTCGAGGGCCTCCTGGCGGTGCTCAAGGACAAGCCCTAGGGTTTCCACAACGGCTGGATAAAGCAGGTCATAAAAGCATCCCGACTTGGGCATTGGAGAGCAACAACCGTGCTGAGCGAGAAAAGGCTATGTTGTCAAAACACATTTTGCGCTGCCAAGGCGCAGATCACACGTAAGTGTGACGCAAATCAATCGACAGAACCCCCATTGCGCCTAACCCTAGGCATGGATCATACCTAGGTGTGGCCGCCAAAGTTGCGGTGTCAACGGCGATCATGAAGCCGGGCATGTGGATCAGCTTAGTTGCGGGGGTGAAGGTGGGTAGTCAGCTAGATAGGTGCCCTTAGATTTTAACACGGGTTGTAGCGCCCATACACCCATGAGACTCGCACCTACCGACTGGCTGCCTCCAAGAGCACCCACATATGACATCGTCATATAGTGTAAGTACCCTTCCCGAAGTGCTGCGGGCTGCAGGTTGGGTGCGGGGCGGTCGGTGTTGCCCGTTGCCAATCGCTCAAGACATGATTCCGCGTGTACTTCGAGTTGAATAAAGCGGCGCAACGCGTCTCTCGCGGAGTGCATCACCAACACCCATCCCCACCGTCCGGAACTATATCCTCGCCGCGGTACAGTTATGCTTTCTCTAGAATCTGACACGGTCAAGCACTCCGAGTGACCATGTGCTAGTCGCACGGAGGATGTCGCCGAGACCCGGCAAGTTGGCGTTTGACATCCCCGCCCGTGTGCGCCCCCGTCCGCCGAGCCGGCCGTGTTGCGCAGGCCCACCGCCGACAAATCATTTTAGTGCTATATCCGCGACAACCGAGCACCGCGCAGCCCACCCTTACTTGCTACATAGCCATTATGCATTTCGTCGGCTACCGTGCTTGATGCGTAAGCAACTTCGCCCGCTGCCGCGTCACGCGCCCATGCTTTCGTGGTCGCGAGACGGGAGTCGGGAGCTGTGCGGTTTATTTTATGAGCAACCCACCACTCAGCGCACACCCCGAATATTGCAGCTAAGGTAGCGGCTATGCCGACTCCTCCTAGGGTTGCCAACATTCTTTAGATAACATCCAATTATTTAGACGAGCAAAATGTGCCATAGAAATTCCTCACCTCATGCAAGGAGGCAATACTGATATGCGGAGAATACTGAGCGTGTTGAAACTTAGGGCTTGTTGAAACTTAGGGCATTTTCTCGCTAGTTCTTGTTCGACGTGAAGCGGAAACTGGCGGTGGGCTACTTTGCCCCCCTTGCATGGAACATGTCATGCATACATCAACTTATTGCATCTGACATGGCACTGATCCTCTTGTGGTGCAGGTGGCTGGCTGCCAATGGCCTTGCAGATGCCCATAACTCTGACATCTTCATGTGCGGCATGCAAACCCTGGATGAAGATCATCCTCATCACGCTTCCTTGTCAGCGATTACCGCATAACATGTGCTAACCCCGTGGAGATTGAGTACTTCACGCACAAGAAGAAGAACCCCACTTGCCTGGGAGTACATCCCCACCTTATGCGTTGTGTGCGCATGGTCATCAGGGGAGGTTTGCTGCCATCTCTGCAACCCGCCTTATCTGCCCGTGTCTTATCTTTATGTCTGACCTGCTATGTTGCGCCCACTGATGATCCATAGCGCTGATGAGCAGGTGATGCAGATGGAGGCATGATTGATGCTGAGCTGCAACATAGTTTTGCCCCTATGCAAAACATGTGAGCGGTACGGGCACCAAGTGCTCGCGAGGGGCGCCAGCTGTGTTGAGAAGTTGCATGAGGTGAGGAAAGCAGCATTGCGTAGCAGAGTTGAGCAGAGGGCATAGCAGCCACAGCAACAGCAGCAAGTAGCGACGAAATAAAAAATATCTGAGGCAGCATAGCACTACATAGAGGGGTGGATAGGGCCATTATAGCAGCCACAGCAACAACAGCAAGTAGCAACGCGAACTAGAAAATATCTGAGGCAGCATAGCACTACATAGAGGGGTGGATAGGGCCATTATATCGTTGGGTTGCCTTGATGTTGACTGTCATAGTTTGCTGATGGTTCCAAAAAGTGCCCCACCATTTTATGCTTGCATATGACAGGGAACACACCTTCATGCACACAGCCATGCATTGCAAGAGTTCAGAAAAGTCATGCCAGTGGGAGTTTTATGTAGCTGAGGGCATGTTCTACTAAGTACTGTCTGATCTAATAATATATAGTTGAGGGGGGGTGGGGGGGGGGGGGGGGCGGAGATCTAAAACATAACAATATATCGGAACTGCCTTATATGCGGCGGGCTACGGCACGGAAAACTAGCATTTTCAAATGCCGGTCTCCAGCTGTACTTCGCAAGTTGCGTATAGCTACATCTACGGCAATTGAAAACGCTCAGTTTCCATTATCATATTTTTCCGCCCCGGGACAGTACTGGCAATAGTATTTGTTTCCATTCTCAAAATTCAAGATTGTCATTATTGCAAAGCGAAGCGTCGATTTTTCGGCGGTGAGCTTTATTGCCGTACGGGTACCCGTATAGTGCAGCGGATCGGGCCTATAGGTGCATGACTAAAGCGCTTATCTACTGGAATGTACTACTAAGTACTATAATCCACCCACCCGCCCACCCGCCCGCCCACGGTCCTTAATTACACAGTCGTCCGATTACGATCTCACGGTTGGGAGGCTATGAGTACTGGTACTCGCTACTCGCTGCTGGTAATGGAAAAAAACTCTGGTACTTCAAAGCGCTGGCAATGCGAACGCTCGCTGCTGGCACTGGTACTCGCTACTCGCTGCTGGTACTGTTGGTACTGGTACTGGTACTGGTACTCGCTACTCGCTGCTGGTAATGGAAAAAAAACTCTGGTACTTCAAAGCGCTGGCAATGCAAACGCTCGCTGCTGGTAGCGACTACTTCAAAGCGTTGGCAATGCAATTCATGGAACTGTAGGCCAGTGCGTGATATAGAACCCGTTCTTTTAATTTTTTCTGAAAAATCGACGCATCGCTGATTCAACTGTCAAGTAACTTCATAGGATAATCCTCCTTCGATATTTTTGGACGGTGTTGTGACAGCATGCCCACGGGTGCATTAAATATTAATTACGTTTCAAATAATAACATGCAATCGATGCTAGTTTTGCCAATTAGGGTGCGAAGCCTATGTTAAAGAAGCACCAAATAGCTAAAAAAGCTCAGCGAAAATATGGTTATTGGAAAAGGCGGAGGTGGAGCCTGCAAGGCGGAAACGGACAATGGGAGGGCGCTACCAAAGGCAGCGAAATGGAAGATGGTTGGCGAGCAAGCCATATGGTGGCTATCCTATGTAGCCCCCGGCCGGGAACGCAGGGCTCACATGCGATGGGGTAGCCCGTACTGAAACATGATGGTACCAGTAACTTCACCGTTTGAAACCACCAGAAGACCATACGGGTTGCACTACTATAGGACAGTTAATAACATGGAAACCCCATAAGCCGTTTTTAATCATTTCAAACATGATATCGAGTCTTGTTTTGCCAGTCACACCTACGTGGCTCGGTTAGGACTGCGAGTGTGGGTTGTCGGAACGTGCGTGCCAACTGGAAATAGGCGGAAGAAGTCTTGGTTTGTGATTGGGGTCTCGCGCCGAAAAGACGTGTATTAACCTACCTTTTGACCAAGGCTCAGGCGTGGAGCAGATGCGGATGGGAGATATTGGCGCGGGCGACCGTCGGGGCGACATAAAGTCGGGCGCGCTGCGAAAATAGGGAGGCGCCCTTTCCCGATAGCGCAGCTTGCTGCGATTGCAGCGCGTCGTGGCGGTGCGTGAGCGCGCGACAAGAATCGGAATTGCATGTCAACACAAGCGGGCAAGTTGGCAAGTGCCAAGCAGAGCGTCACATGTGCGACGAGTGCGAGGGCGCGGAAGCGTGTCGCGTACAACCAAGTGAAGTACGGTATTACGTTGTACCCGACGAGATGGCAGCCATATACTTGTACCATCGGTGTACATCGCAAGGGGTGGACACTTAATTCAAATTTAAATTCAATTTAATTTCAATTGACTCACTGCAAAAACGGACAAGCCCTTGGGCGTACTTTAGGTGCTCTACCTACTGACAATTCCGATCCCAAAACATGCCCGTTTGACAGCGCGACAATGGGAGAGCACTCGCTTACTTTCGGCACAGCAAATAATTTACCATAAACCTATACATAATTTACCGTTTATTACACATAATTTCCGCAAAACACTCGTTAGTATGTAACGACTATCTATCGACCTATCGTACACTTGATAAAAAAAGTGTTATATATATGTAGGATGTTATATATGTAGGATGTACGAGTATGCTATGGTACCAGTAGGCTCCTGGGCGCTGGCGCTGGGAGTGCCTTTTTCCGCCCCCGGGACAGCAAGACTGGCACCGCTGAAACCAAGGTTGGGCTGCAGTCCACTTTCCAGTGCTGCATGCAGGCTGCAGTCAACATGCTGCAGTACTGCAGGCGGCAGTGTAGGTTGCATGCAACATGCTGCAGTACTGCAGTCTGCAAGCAGGCTGCAGTGCAGGCTGCAGTAGCACAGAAATTGTTGATTATAGGGAAGGGCAGGACAGTGAAAGGCATATATTTGGGGCTCTTTGGGTAACTGCACTGCAGCCCCTTTTCAGGAAGTAGTGCAGGCGGCAGTGCAGTAGCTTAACTGCAGGCTGCAGTTTCTGCAGTCTGCAGTGCAGTAGATACTGCAGCCCAGCCCTGGTTGAAACCCTTGCAGCGTCTCTAAGACTACGGCCGTTAGGCATCGATCCAGCTACGGAAAGCCCTGGGTACAGGTAGCCGACGCTCCGTAATAGTCAACAAGCAAATTGCCGAAGCATTCTGCAAGTCGAATTGAAGGCAAGTGATAGAATTTCCAACACCGTTGGATCACTACCGTATAAAACACCGTCATCAAAAGACCCGGCACTGACCACGAAAGGTCCGCCCTACCCTTTTAAGCGTCGGCCCATTCGAGTACCGCGAGTGCCTTTTTCTTTTCCCAATCGCCTTACTTAAATATTTTGCGGCTACCATGTACCGGTTGTACTCGTGGCGCGTGTAAATATGGCGACTTGTAAGGCCAGTACGAATTGTTAGTGTGTTTTAGGTGCCATATGTCGCTCAAAACAGAGGGGGAGGGGGGGATTTTGTAGCTGGGCTAAGTTTGGTAGCTAGTACTTTCCGCTTTGCTTACCGGCTCCAACTAACCGCCGTACCGTACGCACCGCACAACCCTCGCCAACACTGCCGCCGCCGCGCTAGGCCGGCATGCTGCGGTTGCCCCGAGCGCAAATACCTATCAGTCCACAACCACACCTACCTCACGTCGCCAGCCTTCGGCTTGGGTAGCTGACACCATGTCGGTATCCACCGGGCACACCGTGAAGGGGGAGGTGAAGTGGGACGGCAAGGAGTTTTCGGGTTTTCCTATAAGCCCGTGCTCTACCCCCGCCTAGAGCAGGATTGGCTAGAGGCCGGTACCGTGCGCAGCAAGCTATGGAGTATGCAGTGAACGACCTGGACCCTAGCCTATCCTTTGAGCTCGTTGAACACATTGTAGTGGTCGTCGTGGAGTATGAGCTGATCAGCTCGCCATCCTCTTGCAATAAGAGGCGGCATGCATGTGACCGGCGAGTCCGGTGGCAGCCGCATGCTCCAAGACAACCTAACTTGTGGGATTCGATGGAAGAGGTGCCCACTCGGTCGCACTTCGAGCTAGCCTGGTGGGCACACGCCAGAGGGGGGATGGAGGAGCAGCCAAAGAACACTACTGTTGTATAATCGTGTGCTTTGTGCTCTCAATGCTGCCCTCATGCATTGATATGCACACCTACGTGTGTGGCAGTTGCTCCCTACAAAATGTATTTATGGACAATTGCAGCACCTTTCCAATGGACACGGATGTTGATAGTACTTAACACAGTACATCAGCCAGCTACAAAACTTATGGAGGGGCGGGTCAGATTAGAGGGGGGGGGGGGGGGGGGGGGGGGTACCCAAAACACACAAACAATTCTGACTGGCCTAAGTATGGTAGCCCGTGCAGATATCTATGGTGTAAAGTAGACTCCGCCTACTTGCATTAACGCTCCGTGTCGGTTGCCATAAAATCATCATTTAGCGCTACTGATACACAACGGAGCGTAGCCTACCCGTACCTGGGGCTTGCCGTAACTGGATCGCTGCCTGAACGGCCGTCGTAGAGACGCTGCCAGTCCTCTCCCGGGGGCGGGAAGATGATATGTGGCCGTCGTCGCTACCAGTAGCGACCTACCGGTACCTGCCCAGGATATCCATGTTAGCAAGGATTACCAGGGGGGGGGATGCGTAGCCGTTGGTCGGTACCAGCAATCTTTTAAGGCTGGTGGGTGAGATCTTTTTTAGGGATCCTTTCATACCGCCAGGAGCAATGGCCCAGCTGGGGAGATACTCCTGCCAGTACTGTTGTACAGGCGCGGGAACCGTAGGATTATTGTTTTTTCGTTTGATTTCGAGGTCGTGAATCGGGGAACAGTTTGAATCGAGCCTCATCAGGCCGCGCCTCATCAATCGTGCCTCACCAATATTGAGGTGCAGATACAGGTAGTCGGTAGTCGGCATATGATGTACCCGCGTAGGAATTACGGACTTTACTGTACCATTCCTGTAGTCACCCACCGACTTGCTGCTGCTATTATGAGCAATTGCCACTCTCCTCGCGTCGGGCCCCGCGGCCCGGCGGCGCTAATGAGTGGCGAGTTCTGCTTATTAATATAGGCTTTTTCATTCCTCAGTACTTTCCGCGTCCTTCCCCTGGAACCAAACCTATCACTGACCTATGCTTGATTTCGAGTTCGTGAATCAGGGAACAGCTTGAAAGAGATGACCATAGCGCTACAGGGTATCGACCATATATTCTTGTTTGGGCAGTACAGGACTGAGTATGTATGCACGGTAGCCCTGTGGTGTGGGCCCCACGAGCTATAGCCGGTTCAGGTCGTCAATTTCCGGGAATATGGTCGCTATGTCAGCAGAAGCCGCGATACATATGGGGCAACAAAGCACGCATAGGGGAGAATGAACTTTCGGATTAATAGCGCAGACGAATTAGTCGTAAAAGTAGAAGTGAAGCTCGCCCCGGGACATCGGCCGAAGCCGCCTCAACACTTGACCTCTTGCACATACTGCAGTCGTAGGTCTGGCATAGCCCGTAAACCATTGCATCGAAGGGCTAATGCATCAACCGGGTACCCACCGGTCATCAACCCAGGACACGCGCCGGGACGATATTGCCGAAATACATCGACCAGAAATCGATTAGTGGTACCCGATAGATTCCAAGCCAAATCAAGATTTTTTAGTTTATTCCGGGAGTTCCGGAATGTATCCGCCCGAGGGAAGGGCGGGGGGTGTCCCCGAAATTGTTAGCTGTCACAATGCATGTAGAAGGCCTTGTTTTCCTTAATCCGTGCGATTCTGAATGCCCGATTTTCAAGATTTACCCTGCTTTGTTGAATGATTGAGAAAAGGGCCGCATTCGAAAGTTTTCGCCCCAACCCACGATCTCGTAAACTCCTTTCCCATTACTTTAAAATGGTGCAACTTACGATCATCGAATACCAAATTCCCGGCGCCAACGTTGCGGTAACATCAATAATCTTTTTATAGCAAATAATACATTCGCGACTTAATAAATCACAAACTATTACTGCTACTAAGTATGGATTATCTACATCATATATCCTATCAACTAATAGGCGTTGATGCTTATTTAGTAGGTGTTGTTGTTGCTGGGAATGTGCCAGCATAATGTGTCTTGCATAATCTGCCCACTCTCGCATATATATTGCGTTGAGCCTGCATCTGTTCACCATGATGATATCGCCGCCGAGCTTTAGCATGCAATAGCTTCACTTGCGCCCGTATATGGTTAATCTTACCAGATAGGCGCGTTAAAGCGGACATAAAAGGATATAAGCAAATGGTGGAGGTCCTGTACTTTGAATTTATGGAATGGGGTTGCCAATCCCTCAGTATATGGCAAGCTCTTGATGTCGCTAGCGTGAATCATCAAGGGGTGAAGCACGGTGTGACCCCGCATTTCCAAGGTCTCATGACATTTGAAGACACAAGAGGTTGACGATGCGATGCGGTCGTATTTCTAGTTCCTAGATGATGAGCCGATTTGTTGCTGGCGGCATTCTATTAAAAACATTTCCGCCCCGAGGCTTCTGACAGTAAAGTAGCGTGGGAGCTACATTATGCACATGGTGTTGCTCATTCTTGAACAATAATGAAGCTCTTCCAATCTGTTGGGTCTTGCACACACGGCATGTACCCAGTGACGATAGCGTTGGTGCCGTTTTTAGAGTCGATTCCTTCAGATGATTGCAGAGACATTTTGTTGCCCACTGTTGTTTGTAGCTCGACGTCTATCCTCAATTCCTCACGCACACCATAGGTGATAGTCGTACTCGTGCCGATAATCGCCTGCCCGTGATGGATACTCGTACAGCGCGATGTACCGGTACTCGGCCGCATGTTGTGTACCGGATATATGGCTAACTGTAGGAGTGGGCAGTACCTTTGCGTAGCACCTCGATCCTAACAAAGTGCCAGACATGCACACGAAATGCATTATTATTTTATTTTGTATAGAGTATAGAAATTCTATACAGAAACATGCTTACCGCTGCAACTCGCCAATGAGACATGATGGCAGCAGCGCACATTACCGCGGTACGTGGGCAACGACGAGGGTCCGTGCAAACATAGCTGGTTCGGGGCTATATATGCCGTAGGTGCTATCCGTGAATGTCGTTGGGTGCGGTGGCATTGCCCGTGCCGAAGTTCGCAAGGGGGAGAGGGGAGGGGCTACACTAGAACTAAATGTCCTCGCCACTGGGCGGCGGCCCCTGTGTGGGACATAATTTCGTCCTTGAATATCTTCGCAGATTATATGTAGCCGTTACATGGTCCCAGACCCGCAATGATGTTAGCATTTGCTGGGCAAGTTCTCAGCTCATCGGATGACAATGTTATGCAAAGCAACAACCTCTGAGGGTTATCACAATAACATCATTTTTAACCTCTGCATTTCCCCTAGCTGGATACTTCTCGATTTGCCTGCTCGAATCGCTGCTGAGGGAAACAACATAAAAACTCAGGGGTATTATATATCATCGAATACACTATATGAAACTATGTAACATATTTTGTAATATGTATATATATGGATGTATGGACATATATACACACACCCCTCCACATGAGTTCTAGGCCCATTTCTCGCCGAATCCGAGCTTACAAATAGTAGGGCAGCTGAATCAAAGGTTTATGACCTGAATTCCTGGAATGTTGCACATTCATGCTCAGCATTTGTCACCATTTAGGGTGTAAGCATGCCCTTTGGCCATAACAACTGTACATAATTTATTTATACATATATGTATGTACTCTTTCACACACACACACATACACGCACATAAACGCGCGCACACGCACACACACACACACACACACACACACACACACACACACACATTCATATTCATATTCATATTCATATGTATATATACCATATATCTACATATACATGTATACATAGAGTATTCGTAAGGAGTATATATTTATATGTAGAATATATATGCATATATAGAGTATATAAGCAGTAGTAAGGACACATATGATGTATGCCGTCGCCACTTCGAGGAGATCCTGTGGCATACGGTGGGGCGCTGTGTGGGGACAGCTGCCACACTCTAGGCCTGGAGTCCACCTGATGGTACAAACGTCGCCCCCTGTCTTTGCATGACACCGGCATATAAGGACCGGCGGGCAGCACCCTGAAACATTCTCTCGCCAGCCAAGTGTAATCTGCGTGCTTCAATAACTTCGTGAGGCCCTTCGAAATTTCAGTTGTTGCTGTCACGCGCTGCGCCAGCATGCACATGCATCCCTCCATTGCTGTGCCATCCATTGGCCGCAGCATTTATCCGCGCCAATATGCACTGCCCGTGCAAGTCTAAGGGGCGCATGAGTTCTGCCTGTTATATACCTGACAAAGAGCACCAGCAGCGACGCACTGCCGCGGCGCATACCTGTCAAATAGTGTCTGTCCTCCCAATTGATTATTGCATGCCTGGGCAGACGCTGTCAGAGAAATAATGGCCATGACTGCTTATATGTGCCCTCCCTCGACTTAGCACAGGCAGGACTTCAGAATGGGAGGGCCTACGGGGCAGTTATGCTGGAAGCCATAATAATCTCAGCAATAAGCAATCGCGGCCGGAGCAGACAGTCCCTTCTTCCCCCCCCCCCCCCCCCCCCTTCCTGTTTGTAAATAAATTGGTCATTGCAATGTCACAATGGTGTATCAAGGAGGCGATGTTTCGGCGAGCATAGCCCTGAAGCTACATGAAGCAAGGAGCCACGACTGGCTGAA